>JAIPRL010001346.1:0-86529 GCA_025469235.1 Pemphigus obesinymphae | reverse complement strand
CTGGGGGGCTGGAGGTTTAGATGTTTCATATATATATATGTACATTAACAGTGGCTTAGTTTACTTATATTTGATATTAATATTATCATAAAAAAAAAAAAACATCAAAATCTGTCTTTATATTCAGTACCTACATAGACAATATTATTATCAAGTGTAACAGCTATAAAACTATCTTATGTTTTTGTAGGGAAGAAAGTTTCTGAGGGGGGGGGGATTATACCTGTTAAAACACCTCCTTAAATACGCCACTGACTAGGTATCCAGACATATATATATTTATCGAGACATTCTATAGACGTTTATTTTTTGATTATTGTATAACAAAATATTATTAAAATATTATTAAACAAATCAATAGGTAGGTATTTTGGTATTAATTAGTAACTATTGTAGAATTATTTGTATATAAATCAATACCAATTTCATTCCAAAAAATTCTAAACAATTAATTGTTTATTTTAGAAAGAGCTAAATTTGAGATGCTGATTTTTTTTACATCTTTCATTTCATTTGAATTTATTGGTAAAATGTATTTATAATTTTCTATCGGTAGTTCTCAATGTGGTTTGTTCCGGGTAGTGTCAACCAGAAATGATGTTTATTGATGCTATTAATATTTTGGCTAGTCGTTACCATCCCCTTCTTATAAGCGTAGTGGTGAAAAAATTATAAATTTTTCTCACGTGGAACTGATCTGTTTGAAGATACTACCGAATCGCAGTTTTTCTTATAATATTTATATAGATATATAATACGTCCAAATTTTAATATTTAAAATTAATAATAACGAACTTCGCTCAGAATGGTTTTTTTTTTATCGAACGTAATGATTTTAAATCCAATATATACACTACCAGTATCCTACTCGACCGCGACTTGGCGACGTGCGAAGTAATCTCACCCGTACTGACCTGCTTTTTTTTTAGCAGTTTATATTTTACAATACGCGTATGACATCGTTTTCGAAATATTGTTCTTCGTATATTGATGATTCGAAAGCTTATCTTATAAGGTGCCTAGTTACAAATTGTATTAATTCAATTTATGTTCAATCAAAAAATGTATTGATATTATTATTATTTTATAATAGGTGTTATAACACTAATTAAACCACTAGTCATTTCATTCGTTTTTCGTGGACATTTTTTTAAACAGAACATTTATATAAATCGAAAAATAATATTAAACTGAACTTCGCTCAGAATCGTTTTTTGAATGCAATGATTTTTCTATGGGCTTGAAAACGTTATTAATTTTTGCGTTTTAACGTTTTTCGGTTTATAACGTTATTTTTTTTCTTGCGTTATAACGTTTTTTGTTCCATAACTTTATCGATTTTTTTCCCGTTAAATAATGTTTTTTTACTTTTACTATACAGGGTTTTTCTAATTATGAATACCAAAAATTCGTACACATGCTCAATTTTGTAAACGTGTGTTAAATTTTTTCTACCTTTATATCTTAGGTTTTCATATGGACATTAAAATACTTGTATTTTAATTTGGCCTTTTGGTTATTACCGATTATTTAATGTGATTTAAAAATAATATTATTAACATTTTGTGTTATAATGTTTTTCGTTTTATAACGTTTTTTTTTTTTTGCGTTATAACGTTTTTCGTTTTAAAACGTTATTCATTTTATTCTGTTATAACATTATAAATATAACGTTTTCAAGCTTTCATTTTTTTCGTTTCCATTGCTTACAAATCTAAAATAATAATACTACACTAGTCGCTATTCTATCTGAGCACAATTTGGACCAACTTTCCTCACCGGTATACAGATGGACTTTTTATGGAAGTCATCATTTATAACTATTAGATTCTTAATGGGAATTAGGAATAGTTTTGGCTTTATAATGGTGTTTTATTTATGTCTGCATACACTCTTTTAGAAGGAGTTTTGAAGTAAAGAGGTTCTTGATAGCCAATACATAAATAAATACCTACATACATACAAGGCCGTATTTAGATTTTATTTTCGGAGGGGGTCCAAAATATATTTTATAATTTTAGTACATATTATGTTTTTGTCTATCATATAGCGACTTACCGGATTTATAGATTCTGAAAAGATATTTGAATTTATCAATAAATTATCTTTAAATAGAATTTTTTTAAAATTTTTATATCCAGTATTTTAATATTTGGGGGACAAAAATTAGTATAACTAATTTAAGGAATAAACATTAAAAAGTAAAAAGTTTATGAAAAATATGGAGTTTTCCAACGAGTTTTCAAACGACATAAGTATCTAACCTAATTATGTACAAAAATTGGGCGTTTTTTGTCTTTGTATAAAAGTATAAAACTCGTCACAGAGAACCATTTTAAAAATTTAATTATATTTAGTACTATAATATTATGATTAATTATTTTTGGCAAGTTCAAAAGTTAATGATTTAAAAGAACTTTTTTTATAATATTATCTTTGATGATGCGTTTTATAGATGTTTTTCCGCATATCTACTTATATATATCCATTATTTTACCTAAATCTATAAGATTGTTTTGACATATTTTACTGTTGTATTCAAATCATAATCTACGTAGATAAATATATGTTTTTTTCAAGTGTTATGGTCTATTAATAAAGTTTATTTAAGCATATCTATGCTAAAAGCCAATATAGTTTACATAAACAATTTATGAAATGTTGGAAAAATTTCGGAGGGAGCCCTGACCCCATGGACCCTCTTTTAGATACGGCCTTGCGTACATATACATACATACATACATACTTTATGGCTAAAAACATTACAGTACCTATTAATTTTAATCGCATGTAACAATACATACACACACACACACATGATTGTTTTTTATAACTAATGTTTAAAAAAACACCGTTGATATTGTCTCCTAAATTATATTCTCTATAATTAATTGTATACTATATAGGCGTTACTTAATATGGTTATAATAGGTATATTATGGTTGACTCTAAAATAATGTTTTAATGTCTTTTCGTTTGTTTTCCACGGACATATTTTTATATATATTTTTATAGTGGTGTATTTATGTATTACCATTGATTTTCAAGGACATATCCATCATAGATTTATAAAATATTATCTTAATTAAATAACCTACCTACTGTTGCATTAAAAAATAAATAAAAATTAAACACTCAGAAAACCGTAATTTTCGCTCTTTTAAACGTATCTTTGAAACTACGCACGTATTATGATATTAAATACTTCATGCGATATTATCTTTTTTAAATGCTGTCAACACTGAATTCCCATCATAGCTGTTTTTTTTTTTTTAAACTATATATTAATTTATTAATACGAATTTTTATATTCATTACGATATTCGATACATTTCGAAAATCTTTATTCAATATTTTTTTTTCTCGTGAGTTGCGAGAGCGACCGAGTACTTAAAATAATAATTATAACAAAAAAAAAAAAACAACAGTACTTATATAATAAGTGTTAATGAACTGAGCATCGTTTAGAATAACGTACACTTTCCAAATAGGTATACAATGATTTATGATTGCTTTTAATATGTATAGGTATTAGGTATACCTGACACTGATTTGCCAGTGAAGCGAGACAAGTGCCAAACGGTATCTGCAGTAATAGGTACAGTAAGATATAGACTGGTACTCATTAGTAAATTCTTATTTTAATGTCATAAAAACGTTTATATAATATTTATTCAGTGTTGGGTAAGTTACTTTTAAAAAGTAACTAAGTAACGTTACTAGTTACAAAATTAAAAGGTAACTAGATTACTTTTTCGTCATCTAAATACAAAAGTAATAGCGTTACATTAGTTTTTAAATTAAAAAATAACTAGTCATAATGACGTTGTTACTTTCAACATTTTTAGATATGTAAAAATGAAAATAATAAAATAAAACGTGAAAAATATCTTTATATTTTTCTGCGATAGTCGTTATGGTCGAATATTATAAAATTCAATATCATGCCTACTCCAACTTATCATATATAAAATCACACAATCGTTGTTAAAATATCTACTTTTCGCACATATATGATGGGCCGTCGGCAATTTTTTTGACAAATGTATTAGAACAAACGGTATTTATAAGTAGGTACGTAACGCGTTATTTTACAAAGTATAGTCACTCTTACGTTACTATAGAAAAATTAAATAACCGAGTTACTACTATAGGTATATCGTTACTCGAAAAAGTAACTACCTACGTCACAGTGACGAGTGTAACGTCCGTTACGTTACTAACCCAACACCGTATATTGTCGTTATATATTATATTATTAATATATGACTTGTACGCGTTGGAATACAATAAAAATAGTGTTTATCGACCGATCGTGGCATAAATTTCGCGGCCAAACGGCCAAAAACAACAACTTACAAAAAAATACGGTTCGTTCATTTTTTTATCTTGTTATCGTAACAAATTCACGTACGTAGGTAAATAATTACGCAGTCGTATTAGTAACACTCATTAGCTAGGTGCCGTCGTGTCCGTGCATAATAATATTATTACGTTATACTCTGCAGGGTACGTGCTTATCGTGTACAAATACACACATTTTGAATTGCACGTATAGGTAGGCAATTATAATATAAGGTATATACGGTTGTACGCTATCAACGGTTCGATTGCGCGCTAATCAAAGGTTAACAAATTAATTTTTCACACACACGTGTTTACGTTTTGTGTATACAACAACACCATATGATTATTATATTATTGTAGTCGTCGGCCGGTTTAGAGTTCGTGTAATCAGTAGCAGCAGCACCAGTGTACAGTCGGTAACGCGCCGAGTACTTACTATAATACCTACTTGAAGGAGTGATTTTTTTTTTTTTTTTTTGTCATCTTAGCCGTGCCAAAATATGTTGAAAATCGGATTTTTGGGCGCCGGTAAAATGGCGCAGGCTTTGGCCAAAGGATTTTTGACGGCCGGTGAGTTTATATGATTTGGAATGGCCTCTCGTCGTATATACCGCGGTATCAATTAACGATGCACGCTTTGATAATGATTTAGGGCCCGGATTTAAATGTTCTAAAAACGACCGGAAAAATGTTCGAAAAAAATTATTGCTAAAAATGCCCTAAAAAAATGTCTTTTATCTACCAAAATAATGATCTTAAAAAAAATGACACATTTTAACATTTTTTTTTTTTTTTATTACTTACAAAAAATCAATTAAATACATTATATTTGAACATTAAAGGAAGTTTAAACATTTAAATTGAATAAAAATACGACTAGAAACTTTAAATAAACATTTTGTCAATTTGAACGACGAATAACATTATCACAGCTCTTGGGGCTGTATTCATTCTAAACATATACTAAAACACAACAATAAGATTATGTTAAATTATACGCTATAGTTTTTCTATTTTCAATGTATTTTCGGATAGAATTTCTATAGTTTCATTAAAACAATTATCTACATATATTGACACGTAGGTAGATAAAGAATTTATTTGGAATCATAAATAAAACCGTTGATAATTGGCACGGAAAATATTATGAAAACAAATTTCAAATTTATTTTGAATTGCATAATTTTACATTAAAAACTCGTATAATGTATAAATATGCACTAAAAATTAATAAAATGACCGAGAAATCCTAAAAAATGCAAAATAAAAGTTAAAGTTTTAATTGCATTGAAATCCGGGCCCTAATAATAATACAATATATACGTTATTTCATTTTTTGTGTGCCTCTACGCACATATATAGGCCTAGCTAAAGGAGAAAACATTACGGCCAGCTGTGCTCCGCAAGATGTACAGTGCGTGGACGTTTTTAAGGCGAGTTAAAAAAAAAAAACGAAAAAAAATCAATCGAGCTTCGGCGCGAATATAATTGAATATCATTTTTTAAACCTATATGTTATTATAGGGATTCGGATCGACGGTAACGTTTGACAATCGAGTGGTGGTCGAAAATTCGGACGTTTTGTTGTTGGCCGTCAAACCTTCTGTAGTCAAGTCGGTATTGGACCAGATCCGTTCGAATTTCACGTCCAAACATCTCTTAATGTCTGTTGCCATGGGCATCACCGTAAATCAACTGGAAAAGGTACCTATATAGTAATATGTAATATGGCGGGAATCGATCCTAAGATATATCCAGGGGGATGCAAAAAAGTTGACGATGAAAAAAAAAAATAATTTACCACAATACCGACTTTAAGGGGAGGGGGTGATACACTGATCCCCTAGGATCGCCCCTGGATATTTGATGGCCTGTTGTGTGCCTACATTTTTTCAGCTTTTAAATTCTATATGTTACACTATAGTAAGGGCTCGAATTTCAGTTGCCCGAAAAAATGCCCTTAATATTAAATGTATTTATGACTTGAAAACTCCAAAAAATATCCCAAGATGAATGAATTAAAAATAATTATATTTTTGAATTTTCGATGAATATAAAATAAATTAAAAAACGCCCGAACAGAAAATGATTTTTTGATCTACAACCTCTAAAAAATTTACCTAAAACTAACCATTTTTTTTTTATTGTTGATAAAATGTAATTAAAAAAATATTATTTACAGGTTAGATTATATTAAAAATAAAACCATAGATTACATCATTTTTTTTTTTTTATAAATTTCTAGAGAAAATAGCCTTAAAAGCACATTAAAACAGCCAAAAAATGCTTTAAAAAAATCGTTACCTATTAGAATACAGTATACATAACTAAAATACAATATTGTAGAATGGAAAGACATATCGTGTCAAGCATTCTGATAAAATGCAAATGCATTGAAATGCAAATAATATTACAAATATAATATTAACATATTTTGAACTTTCATTTAAAATCAAGTAACAATAAAATAATTTTAGTTTCAAATATTAAACTAGAAAATACCAAATAAATTAATAGTCATTTCATTAATAGCTGTTTTGAACAAATTGATATTATTTATATAATTAAATATTTGGTTTAGTATACCTATAGGTACCTCATAATATCTGCAGTTTATTTTAAATTAAAAATTCGATTTTTAAAATTATTTATGAATGTGAGACAAAAGGGGGAATCAAATGTAAAAAATTTAAAAAGGGACAATGCCCTCTAGTGTTGGATGTCTGGTTATACATGCATAGTAGGTATAGGCGAAAATCCAGCAAACGGATATTAGAATTTAAGTTTGACGAAAGGGGAGCGTCATTTCTCTCACGATTTTCGATGTCAACTATAAATAGTAATAATTAATAATACTCCTATTTATATATTTGTATACACGAAGATATTAATTTAATACAACTCTGTATGTGAACAAAGTAGGACAAATTGCAAAATTAAAAATACGGTTGCATGGTAAGTAATATTAGTCATTTAATTGTAATTAAATACATGATATGTTCAATTTAAATATATTTAATCACAATGCACATGAAGAGGAGGTGAACATTATATATTCGTGATGATATTGAAAAATAATCAAGAAAGACACTTGAATATTTTAATTATAAAAGGTGTCACATCCATAATTTTCAGTGGTAAAAATATATTTACGTAAAATGAACAAAAATACGAAGAAAAAACACTAACATTTTAATGTTAAAAATCATTATAAAAGTCGCAGTAATTTAAAAATGTAAAATAAAAAATGTTTGTACCTTCGATATAATGGCTAAATTAAAAAAAAATTGTAAAACTTTAATACTATTGTCTTGTGAAATGTTATGATCTACACATTTTATAAGTTTAAAACCACTTTAAAATGTATTTTCGAATTTTTTCGGTAAAATTGTTTTTAACAAAATAATTTAATTTTTTTTAACAATTGTCGTGATAATACAATAATAAAACGATAGTACTGACAAAGAATTACTTATAAGTAATAACTAATAAGTTATAAGTTATAATTTACTTTTAAAATTTAATAAATATTAAATGTTAAAAAAATAAAAAATTTTTTAGATTTATTTTTTTACAAACTGGACATATGATAACTTCTTAATCTATAGGAAAACAATGTCAAGCTATGTTCAATATGGTTGTAAAATGTCTAAAAAATACATCGTTATTATATATACACAATAGTTATAATATGATTTCATAAATATTCAAATAGGTATATTAAATTATATTCTTAAAATGTGTACCTACTTAATATGGTATCCACTGTATTTTTTTTAATGATTTAGAATTCAAAATGTACTTTTGTTGTCTATATTTTATAGCTTATATACTATAATGTAGTTTCGGTTAATTTCTAGGTTGCAGGCTATATTATTTCCGGTATTTACACTAACAAAGTTGATTGACGTCTGCAGGTTTGGAGATAACGTTAATCAAAATCAGTAAATGGATATTAAATACTTATTAAATAAATAAAATCGAATACACATAATTATATTTGATAAATAATACAATCAAATACGTATTATATGCATGTATAGCTATGCGCTTTTTGTAGTATTAGTAGGTATATTACATATTATATATCAAAATACAATAATTATAGGTACCTATTATTGTTAAAGTTTAATTTGAATATATTTTATAAACAAATAGTTTTTCTTTAAAATTGTGTTTTTTTTTTTTTATGTAAAATGCAGATAAAATTATTTACGAATATAAGTATCTGTAGACGTACTTAAATTAAAAAATTCCTAAAAGTCTTAAAAAGTGTTTTTTTTTTTTTAAATTTCTATTATACATTTTATTACATTATTTATGTTGGTAACCGGAAGATACATTTCGTAAAACTAAAAATAATTGAAATCATATTAATTCATGTCGATTATACTTATATTTCGTGATAAAATGAGAAAGTTTATTAGTAAAAAAAAAAAAATAAAAAAATGTTGACATTTACAATGTATTTTTTTTTTATCTCAAACCAAATTGGTTTAAATAGGACTAGATATCTAATTATTACTAGGTATATTTTTCCGTTACACGTAAAAATAATATGTTTTTCTATTACATTTTACGTAAAATATAAAATACTTTATTAGGTCATGATATTATAATAAATAATAATATAACATATAATATAGGTACACTATATTTTATTTTGTAATGCATGAGAGAACATAGCGTGTAAAAAAAAAATGATTTGTTCTTTAAGAGTTTTAATTCTTCGGTAATGATCAAAATGTATGCAACAATGGTTTAATAATAATAAATGAAAAGAAAATGATCCTATATCTTTCTATACGAGGTTGAGGTTAAAACACAGATTGAGGTTATATTCATTTATATCATCAAGAATCGTTGAATGGAACACAATTTGAATATATTTAAATATATTTTAAAAGTAATTTAAAAATAGTCTTGTGTCAATACCATTTTTTATTGACCAAGACTATTTTTAAACTAATTTTAAAATATATTTAAATATATGAAAATTGTTGGATTTTCATTTTTCTTAAAATTTCATAAAAATTGCCTATACAAAACCCCTTAAAAATTGGATCTTAATGTATAATATTTACATCATACGCGTGGAGTGAAAATTACTTTTGCTTTTATTAATTATAATTGTATTATATTTAAATTTAACACTCGTATGAAAAAATTTTAAAGATAAAAATATACTATCTATATTCTTATTTATTTATGTATTTATTTATCTTAGATTGTACTATAATGTGACTGCATTATTTTTCAGCTTTTACCGGATGGTTCGAGGGTAATGCGAGTGATGCCAAACACGCCCGCGTTGGTCCAGTGCGGTGCATCCGTGTACGTGCCGGGCAATCGGGCGACAGGCGAAGATGAGAAGCTGACGGAAAAGTTATTGTCATCTGTGGGCACAGCAGAACGTGTACCGGAGTATCTGATGGACCCAATTACTGCGCTTAGTGGTTCTGGTCCAGCTTACGTAAGTCTAATGTAATATATAATAAATATATATATATTTTTTTTAAACGCATATAATCACGGATATATAAAAATCAAGTTTCCTGTAATTGGAAACTCAGCTTTTCAATTGAAACGATATAAGTTTTAAGAGAAAAACAGATTTTACAAAAAAAAAAAAAATAATAATAAAAAATATGTGCAGAAAACGGTTGTTATGATGAGTACTTACCTACATCATATATTATTGTACGTGGTTAATTTGTAAATGAAAGAACTTTCTATCCACACTGAGGAAACGTCGTTAGAAATATATTATATTAACACAAGTTTCCGACATTAATTTAAAAATATTATTTTTACTATCCACCAGAGAGTGGTATAATGATTCAATTATTCAAATGATCAGTGTTGGGTGAATTACTTTTAAAAAAGTTATTAAATTACGTTACACGTTACATTGAATACAATTATTATTCAAATTACTTCAAAGTAATGACGTTACAAACGACGTTTTTTCATACAAATTAACATTGATAATAGTTTTCAAATTTTTATACCTTACCAAGATATCTAAAGAATTAAAACAAATCAGAATTTATTATTATTATTTTTTTATATCTGATTCAATCTTAATGGACCATAACTACTATATAATTATAACAATTTTTATTGCAACAATAAAATGACCTGTACATTATATAAATATTAAATATAATATAATTATCAATATTGCAGTACTCCCTATAAACGATGATTGTGCTGGAGGAGCGGTTCTTATCTATTAACTTTATATAAAAGAAGACACTATTAGTTTAAATTCAATTAAATAATATAAAATAATATTAAGTAGTAGTGTGTAGACGCTTAGTATTAAAAACTAAAGATAATATAGATAGGAACATAGAAAAATATGTTATATACATTACCTTGCCTTCCAAAATTCGACTAACGGTGGATCTGTTGGAAGGTTGTTCGATATCGAAATATTTAGATTGCGTTAAATAATGAAACACGATAAAATAATTGCAACATTATTCCTCTGTTATCAAACATGAACAGTAAACTCTTCGATACTAATTACTGATAACTGATAAGAAATATCAATCAGAAAAATCGGTTAAATAAATGTTAGATCCGACGGAAATTTAGTTGGTAACGTTGAATTTTGGAACAAGATCCAACAATAAAATATTTTCAAACTGTTGAGTCTTGGAATCTATATTATCATTTTGATTAAACATTTAAAAAGAGACTTGTGCTTCTATAATATACCTATATATTTCTACTAATAATAATAAAAATAATTTATTAAACAGAATAATCTAAAAAAATAAAATTCACGTTATTCGTATTTGACAATAAATTTGAACGACTTCATTATTTATTTTGGTCTTATACCTACTCGGTCTTATATCATTTATAATATTTCAATTTTGTAACGTTAAAAATAACGAGTTACTTCATGAAAATTACTTTGAAATAAGTAATTAAGTAATTTCATTACTTTTGCGTTAATTTAAATAAAAGTAACGAAATTAGTACATACTGCAGTGTTATTCGAAAAATTAAATTCGTTACAGTAATTTGTAATTTGCGTTACGACGTACGTTATCAATCAATGTTGGTTCTAATAATTCTGACTAATTCTAATTCTAATTCTAACCGTTAATTTGTGATGTAGGAAATCGTGTTGGAAATTCATTTCGTGTTCCAACAAAATAAGACTTAATAGTTCGATTCGATATTTTTACACATTGAGATCGATATTCGTATAGGTAGTTCTCCAATTTTTTTTTTGTTTTAATTTTTACCCATCTCTAATTTATAATTAAATAATGTTTCGTATAGAATGTGAAAACAAAATTTTTTGTATTTTGTACTTGTAGGCCTTAGGTGTACGATAGTATTGATTAATACAGTGTTACAAAAACTGTGGAGATGCAAGATGCAAAACTATTTAATGCGTTCATATCGATCGGAATATCGGATGAATGTAAAAATACCGAAATTTACGGGAAAATCTAAATGTTTGGGAAATTCGTAAACAGACATTTATGTCGAAACTCAAAAGTAGATAAATTGTATGCCTATATTTTTGTTACGGGTAATATGTAACTATACAATGCTGTACATATATAATATATACTGTGTAATATATCATATTATGGGTATTACAATTTACATTTTACGCATAATTTTAGTAATGAATGCAACTCGAATCTTGCGCACGACTGCATAAGAATATATAAAGAATCTAGTTTATTATGCGTATAATATGAATGTATCTATATATGATTTTGGGCATGAAACTAATATTCAAAGTGTTTAGATCGCGCAACCATAAAATAATCGTGGACATTTCGCTTGTCCCACGTCTTTTCAATTCGATTATTATTCAATTTTTCCACGATCAATATGTTATTCACAGTGGTGGATTTGGGGAGGGACGCAGGGGGACGGAGTTACTCTTCATTACGCAGTGTTTGTTTTAATTTTTATTTAACATTTTTAAAAATTATATTTTTTTTTTTTTTTTGTGGAAAAATCGTGAAATTAGGAAAATGAATGTTTTTTGTCCCTATCACATAATACGTTTTAGATAAAAACATGATATAAAATGTTGAATAGTTGATCTTATTAAATCATATTGGTATCATATAGGTAATAAATAATCGTCATTATCCGTGAATGACTAAAGCCTAAAAAGATGGCGAAATCAATGCAATACCGATAAACTTCATTTCGGTCTACATTTACAACTTCCTGGATTATTCATTTAAAAGGAAAAGTGTTAAATTATTTTGAAAGAAGAACGCTTAAACTATGCTATCTTGAAAATATGTAAACCCTGTAACCCAACAATGATGTAAAAATATTTTGGATTTTTCTATTCTATTCATATTATATAATAATCTAAAATGTTTTTAAAAATGTCTCCTGGTTAAGAAACTTTAGATAGGGGGTGTTGGGGACGAAGTCCTCCACGGCTTACTTTTTCTTTAATATGTCCCGGAACGCTGATTTTTTAACTAAGCTCAGAGTCCGTCCTTATTTTTTTTTCCAATTCAACCACTGGTTATTCATGTGTTATCGTACCTATATACCTACAATATAAAGATACGGCAGAGCCGTAGCCGTGAGATTCGATAGCGCCCTTGGCAAAGAACCGAATTTCCGCTCCTAAATTGGTATGTAGAAAAAAAAGGAAAAAAAGTCATCAACTTACTTTCACAAGATTTTGCCCGTCGAATTTTCCCCATCCAATCTCGGAAATTTAGGGATAGATATTACTGAATTTTGATTTTTGCGCCTCCTTCTTTTCTGTTGCGCCCTTGGTGGCCTAGGCCAGTTTCGCCAAGCTCTCGACCTACGGCTCTGTAAATAAGATGCTACCTAACGAAATTGCCATTATATAAGTTATTTAACATGATATGACGGCTGCCAGTATATGAAGACAATGTGCAGTATGAGTAAATCGAAAATGTTATAAAATCGTGTTTTTGTATTTTTCATGATTTTACATTTTATAGGTGTACGTGATTATCGAAGCGTTGGCCGACGGTGCCGTTCGTATGGGTATGCCCAGGGACATGGCGTACAGATTGGCTTCGCAAACGGTCCTCGGCGCAGGCACTATGGTCAGGGACACGCGAGAACATCCGGGAAAGCTCAAGGACGACGTCACGTCGCCCGCGGGTAAATTTGATGTTTACTATAAATAATAGAACTGCAGTAAATAGTGTAAACATCGACCACAAGACTAATCTATAAATACAGACAGATGCGATTCTCTGTGCAGTCGAAAAAGATAAAATTCCAAAATCCCATATACAAAAAAAAAAAAAAAAAAAAAATGAAATTTATTTTTTATTTTTTGTTTAATGTACATATATAAATTAAAAACTATTTTCGTAAAAGAATCTTTTTTCCTTCAAATTATAAGGATTTTTATTATTATTATTATTTTTTTTGTATCTTTTCAATCTCTACAAAACCGAAAACGGTTTTTACATGGGAATCTATGGCAAAATCTTTATAAAATTATATAGACAAAAAAAAAAATGCAATTATTTTAATAATATAGTCGCGTTCACAATTAATAAAATATTTAATATTTAATACTAGTATATTAAATATTTCCTCGATATTTACAAAATATTTCCTTTATCACGCGAGTTTGTCGATTTAATTTATAATATTATAAATTCTGAGCGTAATCATGACGTGTTTCTGTATCTATATTTATTTTTCATGTATGTGTACATTTTTTCGGGCAGATGGAGTAAAGTAAGTGTTTTCTGGTATATAAACGGTTTTGATAGGAAATCCGTTTTAGTTGGTTCTTTAAACGGGTTATTTTTTTGATTTTCAATAGGCGTAATTAAAAAACTACCTTTTGTATAAAAATAAATACCACCAAAAGTTGTTATAGATTATAAAATAACAAATAAACTATATTCATGATTACCGACTATATATAAGTGATATATAATATTTATAACTACTAAAAGGCGAAAAGAAGGAAAATTATTATAATTTGGAAAATTAAAATGACGGGAACTTGAAATTTTCATCAAATATTGATTATTGACGTCATATTTTTTGTCGGCCATACAAATACTAATAGTAATACTCATGTTATATTTACCGAAGCTTAGCCAGAATGGTTTTATCGAAAGAAATGATTTACTGACACAGATTTATTTATTTTTTTAAGTACCTACTTTTAATTTGTTGTACTTTGATATTTTTTAAATTTCTTCAAAGTTGCCTTTACAGAATCCCTTAATAATCGTGTATGTGACGTTCTCTCAAGGAAACTATTGGAAAGTCGAAAAATAATCTCTTAAAAGTCCCAACTACCAACAAGAATACATTTTCTATCAAAAAAGCACTTTACTGCGAAACTCTTACTCAACTTCTTCTGGTCGAAATGTGGTTCACAGATAAAATTAAAATAAACATCATTGTAAAACCACTAACTTTCTCGCTATACGGTCAGAAACTATAAGATCTATGAATATCCGTATAGTTTCAATTCGTTGATAATCTACGTATATTTTGTAGTATGATAAAAGGATAACAGTGTCGTAGCCGATATTATTTTGTTTCTAAAAGTTAAAATCATGTCATAATGTGTATTCTGAAACGTTTCTATATTTTGGTCTATATGATTATTCTACAGGTTCTACGGCTGCCGGTCTTTGTGCGCTGGAACATGGTGGCCTGAGGTATACAATCATTGATGCTTTAGAAAAGGCCACGGAAAAATGTAGGGAAACTTCAAAGGCACATTAAATAAATTGCCCATTAATTCTTCGTTATTACTATATAATCTAGTCTTACAAACATTTAAAATTATAATTTATTTTTAAGGTATTTCATGTGTTTTATAATTTTATTTTTGTTATTGTGTTGATTGCTCAAAGTACAATTTTATACCATGTTTATATATTTTTTTAACTTGACCGAATTATCGACTTTATAGTTCAAATTCCGTCCGTATTTTTATGTTTACAAAATTGTATATATATATAGACGGTATATTTCAGAATAATTGTAAAGTACATTACGGCGTTATTGATCATTTTAATAAGTTGTATCCCAGAGATCCAGAGTGCAGAGGTAAAATAATATAATTACCTACTGACCTTTAAAAAATTGTATACCAAAAACAAATATAGATAAGAATAACATATTATAAATAAGGTTAAATATATTTATGTACCTATAGAAACTTGGATTTTTTCTCAATAGTTTATAAGATTTTGAAAACATGAATACGAGTATAATATTCATACTAATATATGTACTATATATGATATTGTAATGAACGTTATACTATAGCGGTCGACTTATACGATAATATTATTGTTAATATAATAATTATTAATTAATAATGTTTAGGGCTAAAGTCGGTTGTTTATTTCAATAAAACATAATCATTGGCCATGACTAAAATTATAATTATTATTTTCATTTTTTTTTTTTTTTTTTTTTTATACTATTGATTCATATTAATAATACTATTCATGTAATATTAAATTTTTAGTGTATTAGAATTTAGAACTCGTACGTGTACAGTACGACTTATAAAAATAATATTAAAAAAATGTTTTTATAATTAATATTATTAAATAAAAAAATACTTAGTATAGTTAGTGTACAATTTTTTAATGCAGGTAGGTTTTTAATACATAACAAGACCAGTACAGTTTTCAACAGATTCAGAACATTGATAAAATATGTGTGTAATTTTATAAATCAAATTGTTAAAACAACAAAGTGTCAAATGATAATGAAGAATATTATGAAATTACCTATTGAAAAATATATAATATTGTCGAATAAGATATAAGTGTATATACAGCTGTCTACCGATAATAATTATACCTACTTATATTTCAGTCGTTTTTACACAATTAGTTAATATAACTTACTGTATTATAATTATGTATAGAAAAAAAATAAATTTACGAAAACGTGATTAAATTTGAAATTTTGGGTATGTATAACAAATAATAATCATACAATCAATGCATAACAATAATATTACAAATCTTGTGGCTTGCGCGTCAACACTTTATGTTTATTGTATTTCAGCCATTTTCTGACAGATTATACAGTTTTCTATATATTATATTATAGTAATCATTAATCCGCGTAGGTATAATATATTGTTACACCTATGAATGTCCGAATATAATATATTATAAATGAATGGAATTCCAGTGATTGACAATAATTCTAAATGTGCATGTGCATATAATATGTATAATAAAGTGGCTGCGGATTAAAAAATTATATAGGATGCGAGTTATACGACCAAGACAAAATATCTAACCCCCCGAAATCAACAGGTATATTCAATTTACTTTTATCAATATATTGAAAAAAAAAAAAAACGTAGATATTATCGCAACAAAATGAATTTAGAACGCGCATTATATTATATTATATGTCATTATGTCAACGTGGTGTTCGTTGGCGTAATGAAATATCACGAAACGCGGGAAAAAAAATTGGAATTTGATTATTTTTTTTAGCGATGTTTCACACATAATATAGGTACTATATATACATACCACTCACTTTGACAATATTATTGTTCGCGTACCTTTATAATATCGTTATTTCGTCACGTCAATATAACAACATTATTATGTATAATGTCAAAAAATATAATAACAATATCATAATATATAACATAATATATATATTATTATATAGGTAGTATCGGTTTTATAAACTATTGAGAAATTCTACAGCCGTTTCTGTTACGCAATCGTCTAGGATTTACGTAGATATGAAAAAAAAAAAAAATGATTGAAAAAAAGAAAAAACGGATTTTACGGACTATTTGGCATTACCGAACCGAAATCGGGGGACACGTTTTGTACATGTCATCTAATACGATCTAGACCTTGCGAAAGAAGTATCGTTTTTTTTTTTTTACCAACTACTTATTGAATTATAATTATTTATCAAAAATTTCTCTTAAACCGAAAATTCAATTCAAAATACATATTTTTGGAAAACTCTATATATATAAAATAACAAAAATTTATTATTCTAAAAGGTTATGAGGATAATTCTACAGATCTCGGACAATAAATATATGATTGAATGATTTTTTTTTTTTTTTTTTTTTGCTTATCATTCGGCCAACCTCTCCCAAATTAAGAAGTGAAATTTTTTTCTTTATTTTTGAATAGAGTGGGTTCAACCGGGGAAAAATTGTCTTCAGGCTCAGATTCGAAAGGGGTTTTGTTTATATTAGACTGTCTATATAATATTTTTTTTTACACTTTTTATAGTTTTTTGGAAAAAACGTATAAATCTGTACATGTGCGCAGACATTTATCGCAGGTGTTGCATTTCTCTCTTGCCATTTATGTACTACGGCCCTCCTCATCACCAAAACCAACATTTGTAATATTCTACAATAAACTTGCAATCGCAGGTGGTGCATGTGCACACCCTGTCCCACTCGTGCGCACGCCTATTATATATGTATTATTCTAAATATTAATTAATATAATGTTATAACTAGGTAATGGATTTACGTGTAAATGTCTATATTTATCAGAATAAGCTATTTGAAATCTGATAAGAAATTTCATCCTTATTAAAATAACACTAATTTTATTTTGCGTATTTTAAGCTTTTTTTTAACTTGTTTTGCATATTCAATGCGTATTTGTCTTTTTTTTAATGCATATTTTTGTTTTTAACTTATATTTTCACGCGTTACAATCCAGCTATAAAAATGCTTGAAATCATTGTTTTTGAATACCAAATATAGGTATATTAAAATCACAAGTAACAACATTCCGGTATATATAAATAAAGTAGACTTTATTCCGACCAGAAATGTACACGATTGGCATAATTTTTATTTAAAAAACACCAATTTTATTTACACATATTTTGCATATTTTAAAATCTATTTTTATTATTTTTTTTTTTTTGCATATTTAATGCATATTTGTAATTTTTAAATGCATATTTTGAGGGTTTTTGGTGTATATAAATCCGTTCTCTTGTCATAATATAAAAAACGCGTTCGGATTTAGTTGAAAAAATAATATTATAAAGGAACTAGAACTGCAAATATTAGATATTATTATATGTATTCAATGTTCACGGTATATACCTATATTGTTCTCAAAACGAAACGGAATGATAATTATTAATAAAATATCGTACGCGGAATAAAAAAAAAACACATTTTAATAAACCGGAAAAAAATGGTTTAAAAGATTTTATATACAATTATTTTAACGTTCTTCTATTTTTATATACCAACGAGCCACACATATTGTCTATTGACGTAATTAGATATTTTCCTTCGGCAATAACCTAATAACGCGAAAAATATACCTAGCGGAAAACGAATTAATTTATAATATTGTACTATTCTACCGTTAACAGATTTCTATTTGATTCTGCCGGGGAATCAATAGTAGGTATAGTTGGTACATATTCTGACGTAACACCTGCAATGACCGTCATTTAAGTGCGATTCAACTGTTATAAGTTCTGATTACTGCATAACTATTGTTTTTTTTTTTAAATTTTAACAAAATTGCAGGCTTAGGTAGTATTTCGAATACTTTTTAAACATTCCATATACATTTATTTTTTTTTCAAATATTTACTACAGTATTTTGAATACTTTTTATAGGTATTTTATTTTTATTTTATTTTATCGCGAAAAAATGTCAAAGTCTCAAAAATATTATAATAAATCAATTATAACATATTATACTTTAAACAGACAATTTTTCAGTATGTTTCCATCTGCAGACTGTAATGTTGTATTGTTCTCTCCGAATCTAAAATAATTAGAACTCTTTTATGAGAATTATTACTTAATATTTTAATTATTGAAATCCAGTAGGTACATATTATATATACATATATATATATATATATCTTCTTTTTTTAAATTTTTTTGATATATGACCTTTAAGATCTTACTGACCAACATATTTCTTGCCACCGCTCTCTATTCGTTGCTAATTCCTGCCAATTCTCCACAAGCCTACTGTTTTCCTGCACATTACTCCTTACCTGATCTTCCCAGTTTCTCCTTGGACGTCCCAAGGGTCTCTTTCCCTTTGGCACACTATTTTGGATCATACGTATCATCGCTCCTTCTTTTCTCCATGCACGCCCGGTTCAATGAAGACGTCTCTTTTAAATTTACCCCAGTATATTTGGGCATTTGGTACAGCTGTTTTCGAAAATAAGAATTTTATTTTTTTCGGATTTCAGTAATTATTTACGTTTCACATCCATACATATTACTACTACTGGCCGAATTAAGGTACGGTATAACTGAATCTTTAGATTTTTCGATATCATTCTTGCTTTTAGTAATTTAGTTAATCTGTATAGTAACATTTATTCCCAGTCAGGGCCGTCCCCGAAGAAAGATTATTTATTTATTTATTTTTTTTTTGGTGGGAAGGGGGATGCAAAAAATAATACAGTACTTCTCTTCAAAACTTAAAATAAGCAAAAAAAAAAAAAACGTAATCAATTTTTTTCCATTTTACCGACTAAAATCCTAATAATTTATAGTTTGCCGACTTAAAATTTCGAAAAATACTTTATTGCTGCGAAAATGCTAAAATACTTCATTCAAAACACGAATAAGCAAAAAAAAAAAAAAATAAAAAAAAAAGGACAACGAATTTTTTCTACTCTATACTGCTTTCCGAAGTTGGGGGAGGGGGTGAGTACCTTGTAGCCTTGCTTTTATTTCAGCAATTATGTATAGGATATATATATATATATATATATACGAAAAAAAGTAATTCTAAGAATATTTGAAATGCTTTTGACGAAACACGCCAAATACTTTGGGAATACTCATTTTCATAAAGTATTTTACCCAAGTCTGTAAAATAGTATAGGTACCTATACTGTATTAATAATATTTTTTTGTCCGATATTTCGCATTATTGTCTGTTGCGGGTCGCTGGTATAGTATGAGGGTAGTAGGTACCATATATCGAATACAAAAAAAAAAAAAAAAAAAAAAAAAAAGAAGAAAATAGTTATTTGAAGTCAAATTATTGATAAATACGTATTATTTAAGTATTTATATTAGCACGAATCGATGGACAGAATGGAAATATCATTTTTGAACTAGACAGTGGACACTACATAAGGTACGCTACGCTCGATTAATCCACGACAACGCTTGTGCGCTGGGTAATATTTATTGCTAAACACTCGACGTAACAATATAACATTATACACTCTTGTCTGTGCATTTACGAAAATCGCATTTGACATGTGATTGATCATTTGACAGCTACGTCACGATCAGTTTAACGTTTAATTGATCGGTACCTATACTGTTTTCCCGCTTGCGCATATTGAAAACGCTCTAATAATTTTATACGCGAAGGTACAGATCGAGTAAAAGGGATAATATAAATAAATACAATATAATTGATCAGAACACTTTGATCATAAAATTAAACCGTATAGCTTATGTAACTTATATACTAAAATTATCAACAGTTATATAGGTACCAATTTTATAGTTTATAATTTTGTCTGAATTTTGAAAAACGCAAGTCTCTATAATACCGTGTCGGGAATTAAACCTCAAGAATAAAGATAACGATATTATATAATCACACAGTCATGTATGAAAATCTAAATTTTTTTCATCGTAAACGTTCTGAACTCAAATGTATTTACGACTTACCAACATTAATTAATAATTGATTATGACACCTCGAGAATATCGTATTTTTATTCAGATAGTCGTAAATGTATATATAGATATTGAATCCCCGCCGACATTCGCAGTTAAATACTCGCATTCTTACTACTATAGTTAGTAAATAAATTAAATTGAAATAGCGAAAAATATTTGTGCATATTCTTCGGGGCGTAATTTTATTTACTAGTATTATTGCACTTTATGACATTTTAATCTCATCATATCGTTGAAAAATACTTATACCAACTAGTTCTATAGTATAGTTTCTTCCTACAAATAGGCGACAGTAATATTAAGTTAAAAAACATAAAAAAAAAAAAAAATAGAAAATTATGAGACGTAGTCCAAATTTTGTCGTTATACCATTAAGTCTTACAAACTTTGTAATCTATATATATATAATCAATAACAATGTACACTATAGTTATCTGGTACATATAATTATAAAGTATAATACAATAATAAACTTACGAGTTATGACAATAAATTATTAAAACCATAAATTTCGTTTTAACGTCTACGGACGTATTTATTTAATTTCATTCAAATACGTATTCAGAAATGAAATGCTCCGCCGAGGCTGCTAATATATACTGTCTGAAGCTTCTCAAAAACCTTCCGAAGGCCTTTTTCAAAATTTATTTTTACAGGATCTCGAAAAAAAAAAAAAAAAATATGCATAAAAAATGTGCAACTACTAAAAATTTGATTCTCGGGCAGTGCCCTCCCCCCCTAAATGTGCTATTGTGTGTACCAGCGATTGTAATATATCGAATATAATGACATATAATGTTGACGGAATCGAAAATTGTACACAAAAATGAATGGACATACAAGATAAAGTTGTCGAATTCAAACTGCCTACGCACGAAATAATAATATTTCATAGCTAAAGTCGGCGACATTCAGAGATTCGCACGCACTTTCGCGGACGATCCGACCCGACCGCAGACGCAGGCCGTCTAATCGAATAATTTTGATTTTTCCATCCCTTTTCTCTTTTCATCTCGTTTGACGGACTTTCCCACCTATTTTTATTTTTTTTTTTCATTTTTTTTTTTCTTCCAGGGCGTGGGTTACAGGCATATATCGGATATGAAACGGAGTGGCGGGTCATCGCCATGCACTGAATGCTGTGCTGTCGCGTCGCCACAAGTCAATCGTGTCTCCGACCGTCGAGTGTGTCCGACCGTTCTCGAGTCGACGGATTTCGTCGTTTTCAGACGTTTACGGATTTTCGGATTCAAAATCGTTCGCTGTACGGTTTTGTGCACAAAAAGGCCGAGAAAAACAGTGATCGCGCGACGCAAACGGTTTGTCTGGATTTATACGTGCAGGTCGACGGCCATCACGACGCGTCATGGCGTTGCTGCGGTAAGTAAATCACCAGAAACAGTGTCCTTGTAATATTGTAGATAGGTACTTTAGTAAAATGCAATACTGGGCATTAACGAGTTAATAAGTTAACAGTTAAGTTAATTTTAACATTTAACTTAACCTTTTATATTTGATTATTGTTAACTATTGACTTACTAACTTAACTTATTTTTGGTTATATTAACTTTTAATTAAAACTCAGTTAAGTTAATTTTTAAATAACTGATACATTTCGATATCATATTGTGCCTGTTGTCAAAATGGTTGAATAAAAATATAGTCGTTTTTGTCGTTTCTAATAATTGATATATTATAAGAATTATTTATTTCCTGAAAATATAAATAAAACTAGAATGCCTATATATTACATAATAATCTCCACGTAATATAAATAGAGGAAAATATTAGATTTCCCACCAATAAACAATATTTAGGTAGGTACTAATTTTCAATGAGCAATTTCTATTTATCAGAATTTTGATGAAAAAATTAGGTATGTACCTACTAATCTAATATTTTTATGAACCCATTTGTTGTTAATTTTAATACGAATTATTAAAAATACATTGTACCTAGCATTTTCAATAATATTATGTTAATGATTTTTAAAAATGTTGAAATGCTTAAAGTTAAAAATAACAGTATCTCCAAAAAAATAATAGATAGGTACTATTATACCTGTATATCTCAAATATTATATTGATTCGGACAAGAAAAAATTAACTTAACTTAAGTTAATAAGTTATTTTTGTAAATTAACTTAACTTTTAATTTAACTTAATAGTTGGCAAAAAAGATAACTATTAACTTTAAACTTTTACTATTTGTTTCTATTAACTTAGCTCAACTGAGTTAAAAAAAAAAAATCATTAGCTTGCCCAGCATTGGTAAAATGTGAACGATCGATACCGATTCGTGGATAGAATTTCGTTATTTCTTTCGATCGCATACCTATAAATAATATACGCCGAACTCTTAGTTATAACTCATAATAATATTATATTAATAGCGTATTGCATTGTAAACGTAGTTAGTACGTTTCCATTTTAAATGGACAATAACGATTAGAAAAACAAATAAATTATCACTGTAATATATATATATATAAGTACATAATATGCAGATAAGATCGAGCTTAGAGTTTTGTCAAATGCGAAATTGCGATGTTGACATTGTTTCCCAACTGTATCTTATTTAGGCGCAGTAACATGTTTATAATCAATTTAGTAATAATTTTAATTCCTGAAAAGTCGTCTTACAGATGGTTCATCCTTCTCGTCCGGTCTCGGACGTCATAGTGTATTATTATTATGATAACATTGCATTCTAAAAACGATTCTATAAATTAAATTTGGTATATTACTATTGACGAAATAGTATAACCATGACAACTTTATTTGTTATTTTTCTGTTTACAAAAGTGTTTCGTTATATTAGGCTATAAGAAAACTATATACTGGGAAAATTTAAATACGACCTGTTTAAAGTACCGACTATAGAACCAATTTGATATAAAAAAAGATATTTACTCTAAAATTTCGTTCAGAACCTAAAACTATCTTTAACACAGTTTGTGTTAACTATATTTTTGCTAATAATTGTTTTATTTCGTAATAACTTCAAACCAACTGACAGCTAATTCGAAAGGAATTCTAGTAAATAATAAAAGTGTAATATGAGTAAGTTGGTAGTAAAACACCAATATACCACACAAACACTACTTACTTAATCGTTAATTTAACACTGTATTTTGAACTTTTGCTCATTAAATTTAATATAAATAATATTTATTTAAAACTTTTTAAAACGTAAAGTTCAATAGTGATTGATTATTAAATTTACTATATTCTTGTACCTACCCATGTTATTGAACCTTTGATTCTTGGGAAAAAGAGCTTAGTAAATTTTTATAATTCTTTTTTATCATTATATATATTTATCATTTATTATTTAATGTTTATAAAATCTATATATGTACATTTATAGGTACTTATAAATTATAACACATTAAACAATGAATATTAAAATTTTTTATTAAAATATTAATATCTATATAGGCAAGTACTGTATTTTGGGCTTAGCCCGTTTTGTAATATAAATTAATTAAATAGGTAAGGTATTTAATCTGTAGTATGATAGTGGATACACGTCATTTTTATAACTTTGGGGAAAATATAATAAATGTCTTTATTTATATTAAAATCAATCAAAAGTACATTTTTAAATTTCCAAGTCCATATAGGAAGATATTAATACTATCCGAGGAAAAATTAAAACATGTTTAGATCTTCAGTATACGGGTTTTAATAAAAAACTTTAATAAAATATTTTATTTTAAAAAGTTTTCCTTGTACATGTATATCACGAAAAACATTCGTGTGTATTCAGTCTGTATTTCAAATTCGGAAAATGAGACATTTTAATAAAGTTATTAAAAATAAGAAAACGGACAGGATCAAAACCATTTTACTCGTATCACCTCGGCTTTAACGTGTATAGGATTTTCCTGATATCATTATTCTGGATCATATATCTATTATCAACTATTTTATATATACCGAATGTATATATTATATTTATTTTCGTATTACATGTATTCTATATAGATAATTAATAATATAAGAACTTTATTATACATCTAATTAATGCTGGGCATTAACGAATTAATAAGTTAAAAGTTAAGTTAATTTTAATTTTTTATATTTGATTTTTATTAACTTAACTTAATTTTGATTATATTAACTTTTAAATAACGAGTTGCTTTTAATTAAAACTCAGTTAAGTTAATTTTGAAATAACTGATACATTTCGATTTCATATTGTGTCTATTGTCAAAATAGTTGAAAAAAAATAAAGTTATTTTTGTCGTTTTTAATAATCATTATATTGTAAGAATTATTTATTTCCCAAAAATATAAATAAAACAAGACTACCTATATAGTATAAAATAATCTCCCCGTATTATAAATCGAGAAATATATTAGATTTTCCACCAATAAACAATATTTACGTAGGTACTAATTTGCAACGAGCGATTTTCATTTGTTAAAATTTTGAAGAAAAGAGAAGGTACCTACTAATTAAACATTTTTATGAACCTATTTATTGTTAATTTTAATAATAATTTTTATGTTAATGACTTTTAAAAATTAAAAAATGATTAAAGTTAAAAAATAACAAAGTATTTCCAAAAATAAAATATAAATACTTGACATACCTGTATATTTCAAATGTTTTATTGAATCATACAAAAAAAATAAATAATATTTACTTAACAAGAGTTAATAAATTATTATTTTAACTTAACTGACTTAATCGTTAAGAAAAAAAAAAAACTATTAACTTTAAACGTTACTATTTTTTCCTGTTGACTTAATTTAACCGAGTTTAAAAAAATCATTAACTTGCCCAGCATTGTATTTAATACGTATAGGTAATCTTAAAAGTTGTGATATCGGGCACCTATCAAAAACTATAAATTGATTATTTTATTTTATTTTCAAGATTGTAATCAACAACAAAGTTGTAAATAAAAACAATTTCAATATTCTTTAAATACTAAATATAGGCACCATATTATATGCTACAATATACTCGTAGATTGTTTTATGAAGACCGTTTCGAAAACGAATCATTATGTAGAAGGTAGCCGTCTATATAATATATATATATATATATATATATATTAATTTTTTTAAATATATAAATTAGCAGGGGTCTTCTCTATTTTCAAACATAGTAAATCGACGTCAAACAAATATTTACCGCGGAAAATACAATTTCGTACGTTATTACGGTCAATTCGTCGACTTTACCCGTGATCACGGTAATATTATAATCGTATGATAAAATATAACGTCCGCAATAATGTTACTATATGGTACCGTCGACATCCGATAGGTAATGTGATTGTAATTTCGTTTGGTAAAAATACCTATGTTTAGTTCAAATTAATACACACTTAATATTCACTGTAAAATGTAAATTGTTAATTTTCGAAATAATCGTATGAAATTTTAACGTTGAATAATTATTTATTTATATCGGTACTAAGAAAATCGTACTAAAATGTTAAGAAGTCTGTTTAAACAGCCTTTAAGCAATGTGAACCGATGTGGTTCGACGACAATGATCGTGCGAGAGTTGAAATCACGGAAGGGTGGTAAAAAATACTTTGGATTTACGTATTATCCTAGAGAAGACGAAGTGGACCCACCATATACACCAACAAAATTATTCATGGTTCAACGAGTCAAGTCATATTTGTACAATCCGTATTGGCAGAAAAAAATCTTGACTGATATGGGTTTGGATCATAAAGGTATAGTGATATAGCCATTGTGAAAAATACACCGGAGATGATTGCACACGTCTGTGGAAAGTTAAACATTTAATAAAAATAACACCAGTACAAACACCTGATGGATTACCAGAAAAAGGAGATTATTGGGGTACATATTTAGACACTGAAGGGGTGTTTAAAATTTCAAAACGTTTGCTACCCGATAAAAATAGACTATAGAAGCTACCGAAGACTTTGAGAAACTAGAAAAACGAGTAGATAGAAATACAGCTGAACAAGTTTGTCGTAATAAATGGTTGAATCCTTGGTCAACTATTGTATGATTTATAATAATTCATTTTTATAGTCATGTAAAATAAATGTTATTTTGTCAAATAAAAAAAAAAAAAAATTTCGTTTGGCCAAGACTGGTAAATACATGTTGAGATACATATGATGATTATTAGAAATCGACCGTTCATTCCGTACGTCGATAAGCGCACGTTTAATATAATTATTACGAGTCCGTTTGCCGCGCGTGCAATGTACTGCAGTACCTACACCTAACCTATAATAAGTGACGATAAAAAAAAATAAAAAAAATAATGTGATTTTAGAAGTCGGAGATAGTGAAACTTGAAAAGTAACAAAAACACACAGAAATCGGTGAACGCGGCGAATTTCCATTGGTCCGCTGGTTTGCACGTGTGAGAAGCAAAAACGTTACCTATTTTTTATTTTATTTTTCACGGCTGAGTGACTGGACGAAATTGATATCTATCGTGCGGTACATACATAGGACGTATAGAGGTATAAAAATACCGGTCGGTTCCGCTTGTGACGTACGTTTCTGGCGTTCTAAAATGTCCATAAACGTTCAAATATATATAATATAGGAACTACACTTAAATTCATCGCGAATATATTATAGTGAAACGTACAATATGTCTGTATATTATTATTATTATTATTATTATTATAATTATTATTATTTGCAATATTTCCGTACGATATAATATATTATGTGCAACGCGCGCTATTTTTAAAACTTTTCATTTGTCCGTTTGTTCGTTTGAACCTATACGTATCGTATCCGTACCCGCCGCCGCGTAGTACGTCGCATATTTGCAATTCGCATTCAGATATGCCTGGTTGTGTAATGCGGTCGTAGATATGAATTTGTGACCGGGGCCGTAAAAAATACCATAAATACATATTCGAGTCTATAGGTAAAAAAATAAAAAATATCGTCGGAAAAAGTATTTAGAGTAATACTCACTGAAATAGAGGTACTCGTTCATCCAATGTATTTGAGTAAACACTCAAATTAAATACTCAAATGTATGGAAAAAGCAATTGAAATAATTTTCAAACGCAAATAATATGTAGGTATATTTCATTCATAATTTTACATAATATACATTACCTATATGATAACTATGATATAATATATTTAATGACATATGTTGAACGAATCATATGTTTTTGAAACGTACCATTAATATTCATATTGAATTATTTGACCAAATAATGACTGTTACGTTTCAAAAACAGCATTTGTTCGAAACGTTTATCAACGTGTTATTGATGTTCTTATTATTTTTTTTTTTTTATAGTAGCACACCACCTATGCTAAATAATTTTTCGACCGAAGCACTGTTATCGTGCTTATAATTACACTAAATTCACATCATGATTTTAAACTTTGATCTATTAAATAAATAAATCATATAGCTTATCTGATTTTATAATAAACTTACATATTTATTTTTTTTTCGTGTACAATTCGCGAGATGTAACATTTTGATTTTTAATAAAATAATATAATACAAATATAAAATTTAAAATAAACTAGTATTCAATACTCAAAAAAGTATTTGAATACTAATATTCAAATACTTTACAAGTCTGTTTTAATCAATTAATTAATTGATTACGTTTAATCTCGGAATATCAATGTTATCAGCTATCAATAATAATCAATATGTCATCTAAAAGTGTGAATGTATACATCAAACACAGGGTGATTATTTTTCATCATGAGCCAGGCTATATCTCAATAAGTATATTAAAATATGGGTTTTGTGAAATATTTTTTAAAATGTCATTTGTAGGTATTAGGTATATATTTCCATTCTATATTTTTGATTCCCCTCCATTATTTGTTAAAAATATGTCAACTTTCGTTTTTCAAAAGGCAACCTATGATTTAAATTCCAATTCCTTATTGAGAATATATTTCTACAAGAATGTTTACTTTTGATTTTTAAACCCAATGAATACGTTACCGGAGTGATAAGCATTAAAATTCAAAACCCGGAGGAGTGGAGAAATAGATACCTATACTGTAGTACGTCGTTCTAGACATCTGTTACATCAAATATTTTATATATATTATAATTAAATTTAATTTAGTTTTTTTTTTTTTTTTTATATACAATAGAAGACATAAATAAAGTATATATTATTTTGTATTTTTTTTTTTTTTTTTATAACTTACTTTTTAGATTTTAACGTCATGTTGCGCAGTAAAAATAAATACTTATTTGCAATTGGGGAGATTGATTTATGCCTAATGAGTATGTCTGTGTTATAAAGAGAATGCCTTCAGCAGTATCTCGGTACATCATTTTAACTATTATAATTACACGATTTATTACAGGGCGTTCATGTCGTGTGGGCTTGTCTGGTGTTTCGGACACGCCGCACAATACGTGCCGATCGACGGTGTGGATGGTAACGATTGCGCCGTCGTGCTCCAAGGGTCGAAACATTTCATTTACAACAGCGGAAAGGGTTCACCGTGAGTAGCTTATATTTTGAAAAAAAAAATAAAAACCTGTCGTTTTATTATAAAAATGTATTCGTTTGATCTGACAGGCAGCGTTCGGCGGCTCATATGTGTATAACGTACGACACGGTGAACCGAGCTTTTCTAGACGTTCAGAACCGTCACGGTGAGTGATATTACTCCATGAAATTATAACTAAAGCCCAGATCAGGGCCGTTCCAAGGGAGGAGGGGGCGTGTCTCACCCCCACCCCCTACCCCACAAAGCAGTCGGGGCAAAATTAAGTTCAGTTGGCAAATAGTAGAAAAAGTCGATGCTGTTTTTTTTTTTTTTTTGCTTATTTTATGTTTTGAAGAAAAGTATTATATAATTTTTTTATTAAATTTTTTCACCCCATCCCCAAAAAAAAAAAAAAAATCCTCGAGATGGCCCTGGCCCAAATCTGTATGCATTTGCATATTTCTTCTGGTCGATCGTCTGATATACTAAGTGTGCACACTATACTGCACGTTTCGTAGTAATGAGGTTAAGAATACGAGCATTTTTAGTGTTCATATTTTCACATTTTGATATTTTCGAGTACTTATTTTACGATTTGAACGGCTCGTATTTAATCTTTTATCGCATAACATAAATTTGGTTAACGTTTTTCGTCAAATTTTAGATAAATGTCAACGGATTTCGATAAATTAAAGACATATTTTTGAAAATGATTTTCCAGTAAATTGATAAATAATAATTAGTGGTCAACTATATTTATTGTTTCATTGTTAATGACTGATATGCACTTCAACCTTACTACACTTCCTTATATACGACCCTGCACAGCTAGCTATTGCCATATAAATGAGCATTTCTTAATTTTAGACTACCTGGTTCTTGAAATAATACTCAGATCAGAAAATATTATTTTTCATTTTTATTTATACTCGATAATTTATTTAATGTTTATTTAGAAATAAAAAAACATTTTTCGACTATTTTTGAGGGCATATTTTATATTTTAATGCAAATTTCAACGTTTCAGTGCACCCACTTATGCATATTTAAGTATCTTTAGTGTATATTTGACTGGTTTTAGTGCAAATAAATCCATGTTATAATTATAACTACACTATTTCGAGTATAACATTGTATAAACATACTATGTTCTTTTATTACCTACATTATAATAACGATGTGTACACTATTTTCCAGTATTACAGGGGCCGAACGATCAATGGACTCCGGCGCACCTTGCCCAACTAGGAGAGCTGCTGTTGGACGTTTCGCAAGTATTGACCAAAATGTAAACATGATAAGCGAATATAATATATATACCTACCTAAAATTTTAGTCGAGGTCGAGATTAACGTTGTTTTTTCGTCAATTAGGTATGACTTAAGCACCGACGACGTGGACAAATTCTTGCCCAAGATTGACACGTCCAAGACACTTATACGGAACGTGTGTCCGTCATGTATGTCGAGAGTCGCCTGCAAGTCCGGCAAGTACCGCAGGGCTGACGGGCTGTGCAACAACATAGAGAATCCAAATTGGGGTGCCACGATGTCAACATTCAACAGGTTGCCGATCATGAAAAATTGCATTTTTTCTAAAACGTCACGTCCACGAGTTAACATTGTCATCGTTCTCTTTAGGTTGATGCCTCCTCGGTTTTCTGACAAGTTATCCGCTCCAAAGGTATCGGCTTCCGGCGACCCGTTGCCACTGGCCAGGGTCGTGTCCCGGACGATTCACCCGGACGAGGGTCAACACGAACACGCCGGTACTGTCATGGTAGTGGCCTGGGGTCAGTTTATGGATCACGATTTGACGCTGACGGCTACTCCGTTGGGTAAGTGTTGCTGAACCACACAGTGTTGTTGTAGTTTGTTCGTCTGACAAACTATCGTTGTATGTACTCAGATCCGATCAATAGGAACGAACCCGAAGAGTGTTGCGGCCGACCGGATCATTTGAAAAATAAATACTGTTACGAAATCAAAATACCGGAAGACGATCATTTTTATAGAAATCATAATGTCAGGTGTCAGGATTTCGTGAGAGCCTTTCCGGGTATCAAACCCGACTGTAAATTGGGTAGGTAACGCGGATGACCAATGGAATACCTAGGCACAACTGTATAATATATTGTTTTTTTTTTTTTTTTACAATATCTTTTTCGGATTTCAGGATCGAGATCCCCGTTTAATCTACTTACTCCGGTTATAGACGGTAACACCATATACGGAGTGGATGAAACTTATTCCAGGTACTTGAGATCTGGAATCACGGGACAACTGAGAATGAACCCGGCATTCGCAAATTTAGGGCTGAAAGAACTTTTGCCAATGAAATTAAATATACCGGACGAAGGGTGTATCAGGACAAATGCTTCTCAGTATTGTTTCGAATCAGGTTTGTCTATATTTTGATATAACATACGCCTGATTTGAGGCTTGTTTAAGAGGAAGGGGAAGTGGTGTGAAAATATTTTTTACGAATAAAAAAAAAAATCAATCTTATGCTCTTCAAAGAATGGTAAAATAAGCATCTAATCCACCCCTTATATACGAAATGTTTGTTTATTTTCGTTCTATATATCATCATATTTCAATCTGTTGGCTATTATAGGAGAAATTAGAGTGAACGAACAACTCGTTTTGACATGTATCCATACGCTAATGGCCAGAGAGCACAATAGAGTTGCTAAGGAACTATCGCAAATCAATCCCCACTGGAATGACGAAACGCTTTACCAAGTAAATAATTTGTTCGATATTCATAGACAACTATAACTAACACGTTGGAATTTCAGGAAGCCAAACGAATAATTGTGGCTGAAATACAGCATATAACGTTCAATGAATTTCTACCCATACTTTTAGGCAAAGATATTATGGATAAATATGATTTAACAACAAAAAAACAAGTGATTATTATTGATTTTAAAATTTTGATTCATCGTACATATTGTTAACGATTTTCTGTATATTTCGATTTGTAGGGATATTGGAATGGATATGATTCCGACGCCAATCCGAATATATTGGCATCGTTTTCAGCGGCAGCTTTTCGCTTTGGCCATTCTCTCCTGCCGAACGCCATTGAACGTTGGAGCAAAGCACACGGATTTATCGGTATAGATATAATAATACAATGAAATCGTAGCGGTAGTAGTATTTACATGTCGTTTAACATATTTTTTTATTTACGGTTTAAGCTTCCAAGAAACTATCGGACTTGATCCGCCGGCCGTTTGATTTGTATAGAGCGGGTGCCATCGATGAATACCTGATGGGCCTTATGAACCAAGTCGCTCAGGCTATGGATGACTCGATCACGCGTGAAGTTACCAACAATTTAATCAAAAAGCCGGGCAAAGGGTTTGGATTTGATTTAGTGTCGTTCAACATACAAAGGGGTAGAGATTTTGGATTACCCGGTTATATGGAGTTTAGACGCTACTGTGGACTGACCGTAGCTAATCGATTCGAAGATATGGTGGGATTCATGCCGAATTCTACCATACAGCGTTATAAATTAGTATATGCGTAAGTCGAAATTAAACGAAATTCAACATTTCAATTGAATTTAACATAACGTGTGCATATATACACTTAGATCACCCTTCGATATTGATCTTTGGTCTGGTGGTGTATCGGAAAAACCAACACAAGGTAGCGTAGTCGGGCCAACATTTAGTTGTATCATAGCTTCACAGTTCAGTTTATTGAAAAAAGGTGATCGATTTTGGTACGAGTTGCCTAATCAGCCATCTTCATTCACGCCCGGTAAGTACACGTAAAATGAATATGACAAAATACGTTTTGCTTATCAGTGTATAATGAGAAATGACATCGCACTTTCAGATCAACTAAAAGAGATCAGAAATGTAAAGCTGGCACGTTTAGTTTGTGACAATACTGACATAATAGACACTGTACAAATGTATCCCATGGTATTGTCAGATCACGAATTGTAAGTATCAGATTATATACATAAAAGTAATTACAATATATTTTAGTATAAATGGTAACCCCAATATATAATTATTATGATTTAGGAACCCAAGAGTCCCATGCAGGAGCGGTGTAATAGCTAGGATGGATTTGTCGAAATGGGCTGACACAACATTTGACACAGATGAATCAAACACTAGAACCGTTAGTATATATTAATTATATCGTTTAAAGGCTTATCTCAAATTCGTTATTGTTACTGTAGAAAATCGTATCTTATATATTTGTAAATAATGGAAAGTAATTTGAACTTTTGCAAAAGTAGAGTATTAATTGTTTTGAGGATCTCTTCTTTTTTTTTTCTTCTTCTTCTCCCTTCATCTTTTCTCTCGATTATTTGTGGTCGGCCATCATAGGTTGAGAGTAGGGATATGAAAATAAATAAGTGATGATGATTCATATTTTATATAGTCGAACGTGGAGAAGAATGTGAAGTCCGGTATAACGGAGGCCAAGATATTATTCTGCGAAAAATGTAACACGACTGTCACAGGAATCGGATCGCCAGATCCGACCACGCGAGTGATCACGATAATCGAAGCGACGGACGATCTGGATGGAAACGCTGTCTTAAATTCGAACGCCATATTCGGTGGTGGCATTGACAACAGGTATAAGAGAAGCGTGGAAGCTGCTTTGATGGCCGGTAATGAGACGTTGCAAGAGGGTCACGATGACGAGTCGTTGACGGACGAGATGGTTCGGGTAGATCCGTCGGATGTGTCCAAGACAGCGCCGATCAAACGTGACGCTGACGGTATATTGGACATGACTCAGGCGATCATGGAACCGCGCGTCGACTATGACGTGGACGATGAATACAGAGCGGCAAACGGACACGGTTACGACGCTCCCCGGATCAGACCCGCGAACAATCTCCGTGGTTACAGTCAGGTCCAGTACAACGAACCCGTCGAATCGGACGAACACTTGGAAGACACGGAGGACGACATCGACGATGGTGATCACAATTCGCACTACGAGTACGTGCCCATGGAATTCGACGATCAGGGAAATCACAGGTAACTCGGCGTTTCCTGCACGGAACAACAGTGTTCCCTTATACGATTTACTGTTAGCGACTGATTGACGAAAGCGAACGGAAGTCGGCGATAATGGTAGCCCGCCCCGGGGTAGCTTACAGGTAGAGCAATCGCCCAGCAAGCGAGAAACCCGAGGTTCGGATCCCGGTCCGGCGGTAAATACTCGAGCCAATTTCCGCGTCGCTCACAATACGTCTAGGGTTTGATTATAATATCACGGTGTTTGTTTGTTTAAATGACAGGCCTCTGACGTTACCGAATTTCTTGGACTCCAAAAAACCGTTCAAGTCGTCCGACAAGTACGGCGGCGGATACAAGTCGCCGTACGTCCGTCCGTCCGGTTACGAGCCCAATAGCTACGACGACGGCAGTTACGGCGGTCCGTCGCCGTCGTCAAATCCGACGGTCCACGGTCACGGTTTCACACAGCCACAGCGAGGGATTAGTAACGGTGACGATTACTCGGCCGGGTACTCGTACGACACGCGCGTCCCGACCAATCAGAACTTTGACGATTACCGCGACGCGCCCGGGCCCAAGTCGTTCGTGTCCGTGAGCGGTCACTCGGACGACGGCGAACCCGGGGACGTGCTAAACGTCAATCACGGGTACGCGTACGATTATTCGCCCGAAGACCGGACTCCACCCCACCGCCAATCGTCGGCGTCGTACGGCGTACGTCGTACGCCGGGCCGATACGAGTCGGACGACCCATTGCACCCGTTGCGCGATTACCATTCGACCGGACACGACGGCGAGGAGGACATGTACGCCAACCTCCGGCAAGAGTACCGGACAGAGGGCAGTGAAATGTCATCGCCATATTTCACAAACGGCGGCGGCGGCGGCGGCGGGGAATACCACGAACCGTCGCCGACGTCGGTCCAGCAATCGAGGCGGTACGGCGACGGGAGTAGCGACAAGCCCCAAAGAAAGAAAGCCTACTGGAGTATGTCGTACGTGCGGGACGTCTAGTCGGTTCACCGGAGGACACAACACGACACAACCATCACTACCACTGTTATCACGTCAACTACCATAAATTATAATTTATAAGACTAAGTTAATTTTTCTACTGAGTAACGATTTATTTTTAGTACTGTTGTATTACAATGATAATATAATAATCGTATATATTATTTGTATTATTCTCGTACGCAACATTATTTATTCGTTAGCCACATAATATTATTATTATAAAATGTATATATATAGTAGAGTGTATGATAGTCATCTACATTTCGGATAGCGATTACTCGAGTTTGTTCAGGAACGGCGCCACGGAATCGATGTTCTCGCAGTCCGGTATCATCTTGCCTTTGAATTTGACACAATAGTCCGCGCACAGCGATCCTTCAAAGTAGGCACCCAACATCTTCTTGCACTGCGCGCAGTTTCTGATGCACATTCCCACGTCGGCCATGTCCGCCACTGCGGATCCAATCACCACAATCATCAACACCGTAGCCAACATTTTCTTCGAGCTACCATTCATTTTTTCGTGTTTGAGATGATTTCTTTCCCCTGTGAAATACGATAAAACCAAAATAATAATAAACCATTATGTACACAATATGATGTATACGGCGAGAAAATCTCTTAAACTCGAAAACATCCGGCTTACCTTTGCGGTCAGAAACAACTAGGAATATAGTCGTAGATCCTTGGACGTTCAGATGGTACACTGATGAAAATAACGCAATGTCCGGTCGTTTTATACCCTCAAAGTACATTTAATCGAGTTTTCGCGTTCTCAATGACTGGGCGAAAGGCGCCCCCGTGGTTGCAAATACTACCCGCTGTGCATCGCGTTCGCGTCCACTATACTCGAAATTTCGAAAACTGGACGAACTACCGACTCGATAATAAAATTATTGTGAAAAAACTTAAGGGTAAGTAAGAATAATTCAGTTATCATAGTAACACAGTCGTGCATTAAACACTGCAGTCGTTTCCATTGTCGCGAATTTCATTATTTATTGACATTTCTATTATCGTTATTATTATTATTATTGTTATTTTTCTTCTTCTTCAAATCTTACACGTTTAACCATTTAAGTATTCCATATGGATAGCATGGAGGACGACAATAATTTTCTGACCGATGCCCTCGCCAATTTACAGGTGGAAATCATCAACCATCGGGTGTATTGTCCGCGTGACATGTTCCACTGGGAGCGTAGTGAAGCCATGGCCGACATCGTGGCGTTCGTCGAACGGATGAACGTCATGGCGAAACGGTACCGAAGCCAAGCTGAGCAAGTGTAAACCGATTTTTTAAAATTATTATAGGTACCTAGATATTGAAGTGAACTAAGCTAAATTGAAAATCGTTTTAAATTCACACTTGGTTTTTTTTTTTATATAAAGAATGAAAACTTTCGTCCGTCACTACAAAGCACAGGTTGTGGTTACCAAATAATATACCTATAGTTAGTTTTGAGTAGAACGTGACAATTTTATGATTCCAACGCACCACAAGAGTCCTATCATATTAATAATACTATATGGTTTGAATAACGTATTTTCGAAATATTATGGATCTTTCGTGGATCTGTATTTTCTTTTCCCTGACCATTATCACGTCTTAACAACTGGACTTTTTCAAATTATTTTTTTAGTAACCAAGTTAAATTAAACGTTGTTTGTAATACCATAATTAACTAATCACGTAACTTTAGCTTAACGTCTTAATACTTTATATCTATTATTAAGCTCTTATCAAGCTCTACTTCCACTATATTACCAGAAATCTGTAGTCCTCGTAGTGTTCTACATTCACTCTTCTCGTGAAAGAAAATCGTTCCGTCTGTCCACCGCCGCTGTCTTGGACAACACCACGGTCTTTTCTCGTTAAGTTTCTCTATCGAATCGTCTGTTCATTAGATATAATATACATTGTCTATACATTGCGTTTTTAATACGTTCGTTCTGTTATTATTGGCTATACGACAAAAATTACCGAAAAAAATTACTTCGCCTCGTTAACTTTGAACTGTACACTGAACTATATATAGTTACTGTCCAGAGGAAAAACAGGATGTGCCGTCCCAACCAGGCTCCACCGACAGGGTGTTGGAAGTGCTGCGAAATGTCGGGGATTGGGCGAAGAAACACAAGCCCGCCTGCAGAGCCGGATTTTCGGTCAGACCGTCGTTTCTAAAATTCTATGATCTGTTGCACGTTGCAGGACACGACCTATTGATCCAGATGTATGGCCGGCAGAACGACCATAGAACCGTCGAGCTGCCAGTGTACTTGGAAAACAGTTTCGGTGACCCGAACACGATGACATACGGCCTGGAACACGAATTGTCGTTTTGCATGTTCTTGATAGCGTTATTCAAACTTCACTATTTGACTTGTGCGGACGAACCGTACATCGTCACCGTGCTGTTCAACAGGTACACACGACAGTGTCCCGAAAAAAGATTTTTTGTGCGGGAGGAGGGTGAAAAATACAATATAAATTTCTCTTGAAAACTTAAAATAAGCAGAAAGAAAAAAATTAATCAACTTTTTCCCATTATGCCATTACTAAAATCTTAATAATTTGTAGTTTGCCGAATTAAAATCCTAAAAAATACACCACTGCCGCATAATTTACGGACAAAATTCTTGAAATACGTCATTCAAAACACGAATAATCGAAGCGCAAAAAAAAAAGGCCATCGACTCTTTTTACTTTTTGCCGACTGAACATTTATTTACTTTCACCTCGCCCCTCCCATCAGGACAGTTTTGCCGATTTTACAATAGATTTCGTACCTCCACTCTCCACATTTTTTGCAATTGGGAAATCTGATAAACTTTGTCCTCCCACCACATATTATATGACCGTAAACATGTAGTTATTATTATTATATTGCTTTTAATGAAGAACAATATTTAATGACTTTTAAAATAACTAAATAAGTTCTACTAAATAATTATTTTAATATACATTTTCATTTGTCATATTAAGTATAGGACATTACAATATACATATATTATGGTTGTCCAGCGTAAAGAGACTCGCGAGCCGCAAAATATAATGAAACATACGTTAGAGCCAAAAGCAAAAAAGAAAACTCACGAAACAAATACGTTAAAATTTAAAAAAATATAATTATTTAAATATTATAAATTTAAAAACACTAAGTTTTTTTATTAATTGTAAAAACTAAAATTATAATTTAATAATTATTACATTTTCAAATACATATTTTTAAATTTATTTTTTTTTTACATATTAGTTACATATGTTTTGCGTCTTACATGCGTGAGCCGCAGTTTGGCCATCCTTTATATATATACTTAATAGTTAATTTAATAGAAAATGCTATACTAGAACGACATTTTGCTGGAAAATTTATAAAAAGGCTTAAAACAATATTGCATTTGTTTTCAAATTAAAAAAAAATTTTAAACAATAATACATGCTCAAACAGAAAAGTCATTTATGATTCAGTCTTTGAAGAATATACCTTAAATTAATTATACGATATACCTATGATTTTTATTGTTGAGATAAAATAAAATACAAACATATTATAAACCAGATTTTTTTCCTCGATTATATAGATAAAGGGCTAAAATTATCTAAAAAATATTTTGAAAACATTCGATATCAGAATATACAATGTGTATCTGAAAAACATTTGTAACATTTTGAACACAATGTAACACATTTTGAACATCATTGCATAAAGAATTCCTTAGAAAATATTTAAATGAAATGAAATTCAAACCCATATTACAATAACGCAAAAAATTATGCTCCTGATGGTGAATATAAAAATATCAATACACACGTCAATTATATTTTAACGGCAAAATATTGTTTTGTAACGGAACGAAATAAAAGTAACATAACATTTTTTTTTTTTTTAATTAATTCAAGAAAATTTTAATTTTCAGAAAAAAATGCTAAGTACCATTAAAAATATGTATTTTATCACTGCGCGTTCATTAAATTCGTTATGCACATTTGCACTTACACAATTGCACGCTTTGTGTCATACTGAGCACTAAAATAGGGGCTAAGTACCGGGGTTGATCTAATACTAGTCCTGGATAACTGATTCGGGGGAAAAATTAATATCGGTTTTATAGAGTTAATCTAATTTTAATAAGTATAGTTAAGGTACAAAATAAAGAATTTAAAACAAATTGTTGCGATCGGCCCTGCAGTTAAATCCTATCTTAATAGTAAATTTGCCCTATATTTGCGGTGAGCCGAAAGGACGATGGATTAACTTCAAGCGTCACTTTGTTTTCTGTTTCATCAATCCATTTAATCTTCGTGTTATACGGGATATTGTTGTAATCGCGTTGTAATCTCGAAATTTCAAAAACTTTTAAAATTTAAATAACGACAATTTTTTTTTTTTTTTTTTTTAGCAGTCGAATATACATACCTACTCATATTTTCCAGTTGAGTTCTACATACGCAGGACGAAAATTAGTGATAGGATACATCCTGCATATAGTTAATATATATACGTCTATACGTTCTAATTAAATAAAAAGTTCGGTCGGCAATAATTATGTCTATATGATAACCTTTTTTTGTTTTCGTTTTGAAGGAAGCATTTCGGAAAACTAAATATTTCAAAATCAACCCCCTCCTAAGTGCCCAAAAATATATTATCAACCACTCTTCGAAATTCATCAAAACGCACAGTCAACCCAACTTCGGGGACAGAATGTCGGCGTAAACAAATTTCCAATGAAAAACTCATATTAGGATTTCTCTTTTTTAACAACTTACAAACGATTTAGATATACGAAACAATCAAATGATAGATAACAACATTGTGTGGTGCTTTACGTTGTCTTTTTCAATATATATTCTATATTTAGGTTATATTTATTTTAAAAAATCTAAAAAGTTGGTTTTTAACAACTAATAAAACGCGTTTAAAAACAAATATGCAGATAACAATGTTTCACTGAGTATCTATGGGAGATGAATATTTTTTTAGTGGTTTAGACCTAAACGCTAAGAACATAATAGGATATGAATCATATATGCCCAATAATTTTATTTTAACTCTATAAAATAATATTGGACAGACTATTTTACAGGATATGATGGACATCGATTAGTGAGATTTTAATATTAGAAACCTACTAAATCTTACCTATATTGATTTCTAAAATTTTGAATGTTTAATGTCATATTTTAGCATTGAATTACTTGTAGAATTATTTTTATAAAAATTAAAACCCAAAAGGCTAATCCATTTAAATATTTTTACAGAAATTAAATGGATTCATTGAAGTAGAATATAGTATATTATTATTAAATGATTTATTTTTTAGAATAATTTGATAATAAATATATTCAACATTTCAGTAATTATTATAAGATTTTAATGTACTTACATATCTAATTGAAATACCAAAAATCAATTCCCACATTATCCTAGAAAAAAATTGTATAAGCCCAAAATTAAATTTCGTTTTCATTTTAACCTTTAAGCCTAAGTCACCGAGAAAAGTATGCCACTTCAAAAGTTCAAACCCTAAAACTAAAACGGTTCATAAATCAGTCCTGATCATTTTTATCGTACGTAAGTACTAATGTTTAAGGTATGTACATTAAATTCTGCTCGGTTTAATAGGTAATATATTGTATTTTGTCATTATAATAATTAATACGTATGAACCATTTCAAAAACCAAAAGATTAAATAAATAATTGAACATTGAATAATGAAATATCGATAAAATGTCAAATATGCGCCATTTAAAATACAAATAACAATAAATATAACTTGTACATAATTTCGATTTTAAAATAATAAATACATTTATTTGAAGTACACAATTAAAATTTTTACACATTGTACACATTTTTATTAAAATTTTGGAGTCCACTTTGGTTCCAGGAAATAGGGCTTAAATCAATTTTCGACATTTCTTTTATTATTTTATATTGTGGTATATTTTTGTTGCTTAATTTTTATGGTCTAAACGGCATAAGTGTATGATTATTCTAACCGGTATTATAGGTAACTGTTATAAAATATCTTAAATTAGTATTAGGTATGTATACTTTTGGTTTGGAAAAAGGGCATAGGTTGGAATTAAGTCGTTTGTTCAAATTAGAAACATTTGGTCTAAATATTAAATTGGTTAATGTTTAAAACTTAAACGTTTTAAGTATAAAAATCTAATAATTATTTATTTCACATACATTTTACATGCACTTTTTAACATATTTTTAACGAATTACTGAAATGTAAAAGAATATTTTATAATTAAAATGTTAAATTAAAAATCAAGTCAATACATCAAACATTTAAACTCTTAAGGGCCTTAAGCATGATAATAAAGACGTATGTGTATGTAAGTCAAAATACGTTATTTCCTTATAAAGTATATTAATATTTATCCAAATCTAACACCATTCTTTATCTTACAATAAAACCTAATAATTTAAGCATTTTTAGATAAAAAGGCAAATTATTAATTTTCATCTGTGGCATATTTTGAAATTTGTTTTGCTCGTATTTCAAAACTATACAAAATTGACTTAAACTCTTTTCCCTCGAAATCAAAAGTATTGTTTACGTATAATATCGAGTTTTTTTTTTTGATTTTACCACCAGAATAATCTGGACCGAGTTCAATCGACCTTCATTCCGTCTGTAGTTATTGTGGGATCGAGTTTACATTTTAGGTGGGTAGTTCAAAAACCATATTTTCACATACAAAAATCAAATGCAATTTGTTTATTATATTAAATATTAATTAACAATAAGTGATAAAATCATCTAATATATCTTTACAATGACATTTTACGCGAATATATAATATAATATATTTATAATTATAAGTAATATGATTATGTATTAAAAATAGTTTTTAAAAATAATTTTTAATTTTTTCTCTCGTACGAAGCGTACGCACGATTTTCAATATTATTTAAATGGAATTGTGTGACGCACAGACGTATGACTTTCGACAGATTTTAGACGGCCAAAGGGGACAAGATAGCACTATAGGGTAAATATTTTGGACCCAACACTCGACGAATTAAAAATTTTCTCAAGCATATATTCGAACAGCAGTATTTCCGGTAGATACAAAAATATAATATAATAACTTAACAACAGTCGTTGTTTATATTGTATACATTATATAAATAAAATAAAAAAATAAAAAATTTTTTTTGATTTTTTAATAACGGTAACCTTCCGCCGCGCCGCCCGTATACGGGCAGTGGACGAAACCGGTCACCCGGGGCCAAAGGCACAACAGAAAAAGGGCGCAAAAACAAAATATAACAATGAAATCGAGGGGGGTTGTTTTTTTTTGGGAGGAGGGAGTTTGTTTATTTAAGTTTTTAAGGGAGCGTAAAGGGCAAGGACAAGGGCGCACACGATTATTACGCGTTGCCAGGCGCGTGCCCGCCGACCCTCGGCACTGCTGTTCTGCCCGTACGTATTCATTCGTTATTCGCAGGTACTTGGACGTGGCGGAGTACCTGATCGAACACTACCGGTTGGAACCGTCCACGAAGTACGGCAGTTTCGGTCTGAACGACCACTGGTACGTGGCGTTCCTGTGGGGCAGCGCGCAGCTGGCGGGAAACGAAGAACAGCACGGCCTGTCGCCGGCGTCGGCCATCGGGGACGTGGCCGCGGCCCGCCGGCACGGCGCCGAATACGCGTTCTTGAAGTGCATGGGCGCGGTGCACCGACGGGCGGCGGCCGAATGTTGCGGAGACGACGATGACGTAGACGACGATGACGAGGACGGCGATGACGAGGACGGCCATGACGAGGACGGCCATGACGAGGACGGCCACGACGACAAACGGCGACAACGACCGTTGTGGATGCACTCGTATCAGCTGTGGAACCTGACGGCCCTGCCGCGGTGGGACCGGGTCAACGATTGTCTGATGGCGGCGTTCCGGTGCCAAGTGCTCGACCGTTTCGGTGTCGTCCGACGTCTCATGTTCGGCGAACTCCTCCGGTTCACGGCCAACCCTCGTCCGCCCGGCGTGTCGTTCTACGACTGTATACCACCGGCCGCGTCCGTGCCGTACGCGAAACGGTGCGGGACGGACGCGCAGGCCGACGCCGAGGAAGGTGCAGGCGCTGCAGTGGCTGCGGATGACGACGACGACGAAGAACTGACAATGACCGTGGGCGCCACCAAATCGCACGCCGCCGGCGACGGAGACGTGCAGGCCGAAGAGTTCGAATGATGATAATGAAAAATAATCGATTATTAAAAAAAAAAAAAAAAACTAATAATAATAATAATAATAAACCTATACACACCTATAGTATAATATAGCGTAGTATTATGCGATTTATTTACAAAACTTACAAGTATTTAAAGGCGTTTAAAAAAAAAAATACATTGTTTATATATTTATTTATTAATATTATTATCATCGAAACGCGTGGTCTCTATTGATTGTGAAGTCTAGAAAAGTCTTCGGGCACCACGTCCGTGTAATCGTTATGGTTGCTGTCGTCGTAGTACGCGTAATCATACGACGAGTCCTTGTCTTTGGCGATGGCTTTTTTGGCACTGCTCTGTACGGTCGTAGCTGCGGCGGTACTGCTGCTGCTAATGACGATTGGCTTTGTCGTCGTCGTCGTTGTCGTGGCCGTTTGTGTGGTGAACGGCCTGGGCTTTTGCGTGGTCGGCGCCGGCACGATGACGGTAGACTTGGCCACTCCGCCGTCCGCCTTGTTGAAACTGTAGCCAACCGTCAGCGTGGCGTTTATCGACTTGGGCTTGGGCTGCAGGAGTGCGTTCAGGTCGCTGGGCCTGAGGTTCGTGCTAGGTGCCGTCTTCAACGTCTCGCCGGCCTCTTCGCTGGACCGCTGATGGTAGCTGTTGTACGGGTCAAATTTCGCCTTGAAGTCTTTGGAGAAATGTTCCGTGGTGGATTGGAATTGCTGCTGCTGTTGTTGTTGTTGTTGTTGTTGTTGTTGTTGCTGTTGGAACGAGTTGCCCGCATTGTATGGGGTCGACGACTGGAACACGTTCGTGGTCTGTTGGTAAGCGGTCGGGGTCTGGTACGTGTTGTGGTACTTTTGGGTCGTCGAGGAGGCGGCCTGGAACTGCTGGTTACCCTGTGGCGCGTAAGTATTACCCGGCTGCTGGAACGTGTTGGCTTGGTAGAAATTGGTGGTCGGGTTCTGGTTGAAGTTTTGCGGAGTGGTCGTGAATATCTTTTCGGACTGGAAGGTACCCTGATTGAAGTTCAGCCCGGTCGTCGGGAAAATCTTATCCGATTCGAAGCCTTGATTAAAATTTAAGTTTTTCTGCTGGAAGTTATTATTGTTGGCCAGGAATGCGGTATTCGCTTGGAAGTTATTGTTGTTGGCTTGGAATGCGTTATTCACCTGGAAGTTGTTATTTGCTGGGAACGCGTTATTCGATTGGAAATTATTGTTGTTGTTGTTGTTGTTGGCCGGGAATGCGTTATTCGCTTGGAAGTTATTGTTAGCTGGGAATACGTTATTGGCTTGGAAATTATTGTTGTTGTTAGCTGGGAATGCGTTATTTGCTTGGAAGTTATTGTTGTTGTTAGCTGGGAATGCGTTATTGGCTTGGAAGTTATTGTTCTTGTTGCTATTTCGGGTAGACTGGAAACCGTTGTTATTATTGTTGTTGTTGGGTGCAATGCGTAAGAAATCCGAGGTTTTCGGTTGATTCGTGTTGGCTTGCAAGTTATTGATTTGTGTGGTTTGGTACGCGTCATTGTTGTTGTTGGCTTTGACAGTGGTCGACTGATACGAGTTTGTTACCGGTGCGAACGTTGTCGATTGGGTGGCGGGTTTCGCCACTTTTTGGGAATCGTATTCGTCGGCCTTGGTCTGTTTGTCCAAGTACGTCTTGTAGTTGACACGGCCACGGTCCTTACTCCGGTAAGTGGTTGGCTTATAATTCGGTTGTCTGACCGTGGTCGTGCTGGTGGACCACTGCAGAGCTACGGTAGTGCTCGAGGCGGCCGTGGATGACTCGGCGGCCACGGGTTTCTTGCCGGTCAACAGTTTCCGGAACGGCGCCTTCGTGTTCTTTTTCGGCACGTCTTTCGACGACAATGCCACGCGACTACCGGTGTCATCGTAGTCGTCCGGATTCTCAACACCACGGTTCTTATTGCTGAAGAAATTTCCCGAGCTGCTGCCCCGCAACAGGTCGTGTTGTAGCTTACTGTCCGTGGAGTCGCTTCTCTGCAAATAGTAATCGTCGTCATTCTCCGACACCGCGTTGTTTACCGGCGCGGACAGCAATGGCTTCCTGGGCTTCGGCTGTTGGGCCTTTGCGGGCGGCGAGCTGGACGGTCCCAACGGGATCGGCGTAACTTTTCCAGACGTGACCGGAGCCCCACCGGAACCTGCAAAATCATGAAAGTCTCTTTAGTACAAACTAAATGAATATTCATCGAGAAGTGGACTGAAACACGTTTAATACTATATAATACAAATATACTTTAGTACAATTATTCGGTATATTTCACGTGTTTAAAACCAAAAGGTTTTATCTCAGCATTTTAAAAATGTTCAGGAGAGCGTTTCTAAGGTTCTATAATTTTTTTTTTTTGTTTTTATCAACAGAGTTCTCTATTGAATTATTTGACTAAAATGTAAAAAAATAAAAATAAAAAGGCGCCCTGTGTGCACGTTAATACTATATAAATATGGTTTTTATAAGCTAAACTATAGAATAGTGATATTAGTGAATCTTGAAAATTCAAGAAATTTTCGATTAAAAACAAAATGGTCCTATGGACAGAACCTTTTTGGTTTATTATTATATATTAGTTAACAATTAACTGGAGAATATCGGAGTTGTCATATGGAATGCCGGTAATTAGTGGTTAGTCGTAGACTTTCAAATTATTTCCAGTAAAATTATCGAACTATCGTTTATTTATCATATTACTGTTGTATTATTATTAAACAAATGAGCAATGGTACAACGATGTTTTTTTAATGGAACCTTTTGGTTATCAACATAAATAAATATTTATCAATTAGAACTTTTTCGTTGTTCGCTAATTTTATAAAACCAAAAAGTTCTAATCAGTGATGAGTGAACGTTAAAATTATGACTTTTATAAAATATAATATAATAATAATATATATAAATAAATAAAATAATGCTATACATGATTTTATTATATCCAAACACATCTATATTACTATTTGGTGACTTTAACCTTCTCAATCTGAATGATGCTATGTCAAATATAAATTTAATTTCTGTGTCTTCAAAATCTATTTTTCTTCAAAATTTATCTTTGCCAAATCTTTTTCAAATTAATACTATATTTAATGTCAAAGGATCAATGCTTGATCTTGTTCTATCAAACTCTCCCTCTCCTTTTGTCAATTATCATTTGTCATCTTTTGTACAATTATCCTCTTGTTTCTATTGACCCCTATCATCCTCCTTTATATATTGATTATTATTTTCTTAATGTTTCTTATCCACTTACTTTTTCAGAACTCTCTTATGATTGGTCTAAAGGTGATCATCAATCCATATTATCTTTTTTAGGTAATACTGATTGGCTTACAGTTTTTAATAAAAGTAATGATATATCTGAATTGTTAAAATAATTTTATTCTGTCTTATATTTTGTTATATATAATTTTATTCCAAAAAAGTATCGTTTTAGTTCTAAATTTTCCATTTGGTTCTCTAAAGAGTTAAAAAATTTAATTAAACAAAAAAAACTGTGTCATGTCATCTTTAAATTATCTAACTCTAATATTGATTACTTAAATTGTTCATCCATTCGAGATCAATGTAAATTACGTAGTCAATTTGATTATGCTTGCTATTTAAGTAAGATCCAATATTTTTTTTAATCTAATCCCAAGTAATTTTGGACATTTATTAAGTATTTAAAAGGTACCGTTGGTCTTCCGAATTCCATATCCTTCAATCATGAAGTAGCAGAGATGGTCATATTGTCGATTTATTTAGTCGCTATTTTGCATCCACTCACAAAAAAGTTAATTTACCACCTTTCTCAGGTCCTGTCATCGAATCCTTTGAAATTATTAATAATTGTTCCACAAACCTCATAGATGTCTTCAATTAACTCGAAAATCTTAATACCAATAATTATATTGGACCTAACGGTGTATCTTCTTTATTTCTATATACTTGTAGATTTATCCTCCCTCCTCCTATCACCTATCTTTTTAACACTTCTTTAAAAACTGGATATTTCCCATCTGTGTGAAAAAATACTTACATCAGCCCAATTTTTAAAAAAGATGATACATCTCAAGTAGCTAATTATCGCCCGTTATCCAAAATTTAAATCCTACCTAAAATATTCTCCAAAATTATTAATTCCAAATTTTCTCCTCTTTTTAAATTGTCTTAACACCTCAATGGTATGATTTTCGTAACAAAAAATCTACAATAACAAATTTAAGCACTTTCAAACAATTTTTTTTAAATTCTTTTTCCTTAAATAAACAAACAGTATGTTATTTATATCAATTTTGAAAAGGCGTTTGACAGAATCAATCACTCTCGTTTAATCTCAAAACTCTAAAAAAAATTGGCTTTGCTGATCCACTTCTATCTCGGTTTGGTTCATTTTTATCTAATACATTACAGTTTGTTAAATTAAAAATTTTTATTTCGAAGCCTATATCGATAATTTCTAGTGTCCCCAAAGGAGACCACCTTTCTCCTCTTCTTTTCAACTTATTTATTAGTGATATTGTATTTACTTTAAATTATTCTAACATTTTGCTTTTTGCTGATGACGCAAACATTTTTAAATTAATTAATATCATAGAAGATGTGGAACTATTATAAATCGATTTAAATAATATTTATGATTGGTACAACTCTAACGGAATGACCCTTAATATTACTAAATGTAACACTATTTCTTTCTCCAAAAAACGTAATCAAATAACATTTAACTATAATTTAGCTAAAATAATACCTATTTTAAGAGGCCGCAACACCAACGAAAAATCGACCTAAAAGCGTGACAAAACTGTGGGACTTTGAAAAGTCGGATTTCAATTCTGAAAACTATTTTGAATTCGTCAGTTTGTCTTCTAGGGATCGATGGAGGCGTTTATTTTTATTTTATTTTTTAGTCGTGTTATTTATCATTAAAAATCAAAAATTTTAAACATTGATTTTATTTTAATCTGTAATAATAAAGAAAAATGCCTCGATCGATCCCTAGAAGACAGGCCGACACGTTCAAATCTGTTTACAGATTATAAATCCGACTTTCCATAGTTCCATAATTTTGTCACGCTTATTGGTCTTTTAAGTGGAAATTTCATGATTACATAACAATAAAAAGTGATACAGATACGGGGCTATTTTTAGATTAATTTTAAAATGTATATAAATATTTCTAAATTGTTAGATTTTTATTTTTCATATTTCTTAAAAATTGCCTATACAGAACCCCTTAAAAATCACAGGTGTTGCGGCCTCTTAATATTGTCAAATCATCAAATGTCAAATGTGGCATTACACAACAACCTGCAACCGAAAACTAACAATTTTTTTTTCATCATAATTTAGTGGGCAGTGGGTTTATAAAATGGGATATTTAATGGTTTAATACTTAATAGTTAAGGGGGTTTGAGTCGGTCATTTTCTTAGGAGTATTATATAGGCAATTTATCGTACATGATAAAATTTTAAATTCAGAACTTAATGCAGCTAGAGAGGTTATTAAAGTTAATAAAGCTAATAATAAACTAATAAATACACTCCTTGGGCTTATATCTATATCCGTCTAGGTTAAATACGAATTACAAGTGTGAAAATAATGGAAATAAGACCGTATACTAAATCGCTTTTTGAACAGAAAATATTGCTATCGTCGTGACAAAATTGTGAGACTTTGGCTCGTCCAATTTTAATTCTGTAAAAAGCATAAGATTCTTTGACATATTTTCTAGGTTTAATCGAGACGTTTTTCGAAATATGGATTTCCGCTTTAGATACACACAAGTGAACAATTTTTAAAATATGGAAATTTTGTTTAATCATACCGAAATCGAAAATTCATATTTCGAAAAACGCCTCGATTAAAACCTAAAAAGATATTGAAAAATATTATGCTCTTTACAAAATTAAGATCGGATCAGCTAAAGTCGCGCAATTTTGTCACAGCGAAAGGTCTAAAAACGATATTTTTTTGACAGACTCGAACCACCTTAATGCTAAAAATATAGTTATTCGTTCAATTGATTATATATTTTATTAGTGTAATAGGATTTTTATTTCTATCGTAGCATGTTTGGCAAAATGAATTTTTTCTTTATTGGTACACGCAGGTTCCTCAGATATGGAAAAACTCATCGTACATAATATATCAATACATAATATATAGGTACATTTAAAATGTTATTTTTTCCCAAAGTAACGCGTTGTAATTACAGTTAAAAGTACTTTTTCAAAGTATTTAATGAAATTACTCGTAAATAAATGTAATTAAATTACGTAATTTCGTTACGGTAAAATAACGAAATTTCATTACACAGTAACGAGTGATTTCAATTTATTACTTCACCACTGCCCAACACTGCCACGCCGAATAAGCGAAATGCTTCCACCCCCCTATACCGAAGTGCGCGTATTTTTTTTTTTTTAATTTCTATTTCTATTTCTATTTTTTTTTCCAAACTCACCGAGTCTGTACAAGTCGAAGTTGTCGCTGTAGTACAGGGTGGCCGCTTCGCAGTCAATGTTGTACCAGTCGTCGCAGATCTGATTTTCTTGATCGAACGCCGTGTCGTTCGGGCAGAGGAACCGGAAATCTTGAACCTAAACAACGTAAACCGCGCGACCGTTCGTTTAAGACGAGAGCAAGTCCAGAGAGAAAGAAAAAAAAATAAAAATGCACTCACCCCAACTCCGGCGACGCTCACGCAAACGTGGAACATTTGACAGGAGGTTTCGTAGTCCGCGTAATAACCGCCGACGATTTTGTCCTTGCACGTGAAACTGGTGTCGGGCATTTCGTTTTGCTGGTAATTCGGCGGTCTCCGCTGACCGTGCACGGCCGTACCTGTGTAATAATAATGGAAAACGCACATTTTCCCCGAGTGTTACAATACCGCGATAATGTACATTCCTATACGTTGCCCGAATATCGCGCACCGTTAAGGTGATTTGAGTCGGTCATTTTCTAAGGAGTATTGTATAGGCAATTTATCGTACACGGTAAAATTTTAAATTCAGAATTTAATGCGGCTAGAAATAGGTTATTGAAGTTCATACAGCTAATAATAAACTAATAAATACACTCCCCGGGCTTGTATCCATATCCGTCTAGGTCAAATACGCATCGCCGGTGTGAAAATAATGAAAATAAGACCGTATACTAAATCGCTTTTTGAACAGAAAATATTGCTATCGTCGTGACAAAATTGTGAGACTTTGGCTCGTCCGATTTTAATTCTGTAAAAAGCATAAGATTCTTTGACATATTTTCTAGGTTTAATCGAGGCGTTTTTCGAAATATGAATTTCCGCTTTAGATGTACACAAGTGAACAATTTTTAAAACATGGACATTTCGTTTAATCATACCGAAATCGAAAATTCATATTTCGATCAAAACCTAGAAAATATATCAAAAAATATTATGCTTTTTACAGAATTAAAATCGGATCAGCCAAAGTCGCGCAATTTCGTCACAGCGAAAAGTCTAAAAACGATATTTTTTCGACCGACTCGAACCACCTTAAATGATTACACGTAGAGTAGAGTACGTATATACGCTGGCTCGGTGCGAGAAGTGCTAATGTCCCTTTTTCAAAATTTTCGACTTTCGAATTTTCATTCAATATTTATTGATCGTACATTGACGTTGAGTCATACTCGTAGAATGATTTTTTATTTTTACATTTGAAATTGTACTCGCGAAAACGTGACATTTTTGGGGGAGGGCATTCTTGCACCGAGCCACAGAGACTCTTATTAAATAATTATATTCGGGTTAAATCGTAATAATTTTTGGATATACTCGTGTATATATATATATTATAAATAATTACAGGCGAACAATGTGACGAACGTCCAGACGAATTTGACGGCAACCATATTATTGGACGACATAATTTTATCTGAAACACACGGGAAAAAAAACACAACGCTGTAATATATCTAACATTATATTATTATAACGATCTTTACATTAGTAACTGATAACTATCAACTCATACTGACAAGTGCGTTGTACTGTTATCCGTGAAAAGGTGAAAGGTAACGCGAACCGCAGCGTGTGTCCGTATATAGTCGGGTTAAGGATGTAAATGTTTTTCAATATTTTAATTTTTAATATTTTTTGCCTACCTATGACCCGGTGAAATTTAACCCTAACAGCGGCAGATGACGTAACCGATGGCCGCCGGTAGTTCCAACGTGTACGATGGAATAATTATTATTAACGTATTCCTGTTTATAGCGAATTCCTCTATGTATATCGTATATATGTGTGTTTGTGTTTTCAAAAGGATTGAAATCGCTGTCGATTAATTATACGACAATAGTATACTGACTATACTCATTATGCAACGACGTGCATCTTCTGTGTCGTCAGCATCCTACAATATATATATATACGCCTACGTTTTCCATATTGTTTTTATTCGAATTGCGTCATCGAGTACACCGCGTGTACAACTCGAGCTTTCACTGATCATTCCTGTTGTTGAAGTATTATGTGTATGCATTATATCGGAAAAACATCCGTTCGCTAAAGTTGGCGTCATCCACAGGGCCCCTGGGGGTCTTAATGCAAAATATAAATTATAATACACGATTACAGGCAATCGGCAAAATGGACCGCGCTTCGAGCCGCCCGTATATATAACCTCCCGGACAACTGCATCCGGCAAGCTCGAAAAGGTATTATTATGGAAGAAAAAACGAATTTTTTACTCGTGCGTTCCGCGACATTTGTGATAATCATTCCTGTTGCGCGATTGTAAAGTATAATAATATTACGTCGGCGGTCCGCGGTACAGTTGTTTTGTATGGTACACGGTCGGGACTTGTGCTAGCTCTAGTAATTACCACTACGCAGGGCCGAATTTTTTTTTTTTTTAAACACAAATCGTGCCTAAAACGAAACTTGATACCCGATCCCGTATTCTCTCGACGGCATCTAACCCGTTCGTTACAATATTGTGTCCCTAGGATAGTATGGTCTGGAATCGAAGACGTTATCGGCGGACTTGGATTGTTTCGAATGGTAGGTATACAAGTACCAAGGGTTTATTGTGTCATCTATGTGCGAATTTAATACAGAACATAATATCACGATATAAATATTAGTAACATTCTCATTTACTTGGAACGCTTTGGAACCCCTAGTTGTACCGTAATTCGTGGCTGGGTGGGTGGAGGTGTCGAAACATTTGAGGACCGTACTCCTATACTCTGTTCGCGGAGAGAATAGGAGTGTTTCGCGCACCCGACTGACAAAAATTCGGATAGCTCCGTTATCTTTGGGCGGCTATCCCCTCTCCGCGACAAAATTACATACTATAACCTACCGATCAGTGCAGTGAGCACGTGATATTTTGGGCGGCAAGTAGCCGATAGATGATGTTGCGGTGAGGTAAAACGAAAATTGGTTTCTGCGCACTCTTAAACTCTCCGCGAATTTAGTATATATACTATCTCCTTACCATGCCGAAGCCGGTCCATACTATCTCAGTCCATGCCTACATTATTCGTAGATGTCTTTATTATCTATGTTGTTATCGTATTGGCGTTTAAAATGTCATGACTGCAATCAGAACATCTATGGAATAAACGGCAATGTAGTAGTTTATTTTCTTGCCCAATACTCCTTTTTTGATTATCACAATATCTTTTCCGAGCGTTCCGTATATAGGTAAGAGAGAGAGGGGGAGGTGGGCGAGGAATCGGCGCAGTCCGTTTAATTGAAATGGATCTATTGGCCCAACGGTATTATGGTATCTACGACAAATAGATATAGGTATCTATATACGACAAAACGGCGTGAGACAAACGCGTTTGAAATGTCACGGTCGACCGTTCGCGCGAAGAAACGGGCTAATTCGGTATTTATGGAGAAACGACACGCAATTCCTGTAGCTTCGCACGCCAGAGGGGCCAACTCGGTGGTCATCATCATCGGCATCGTGCGATTCCGGCGAGCCGCATTACGACGGATTTACGCCGAGATAATTGCCGGTGTTTTGACACGTAAGCATTATATTTCGAGACGATTCGCACGGGACCCAGTGATACGAATCCAACTGTTATTATACGCGATAGCTGTAACATGCGCCGTTACCCAATAATATTCCGTATAGTCTGCGAAGAGAAATAAACACGAGCGCGTCGTGCGCGTGCCCCGGCGAGACCGTTTACATTTTGTAACCGTTTCCCAAACGCAATTGTTTATATTTTATTTTATTTATTTATGTATAATAGTCGAATGGGCCGAAAACTCCATATTACAAAATACGTATACGAAAAACAAAAGAGAGAGAATAAAAGTTACAAAAATAGTTATAATAATTATTTATTATAGGAGCGGGAGGAGGTGTTTAAATCGGCCCGTGTCGTAAAGCGTGTTAATGGCTCGTCGTTTAAATAATGTGCAGCGAATAAAGGAACGGAGAAAGGAGCAATGTTACGAGTAGGACGCGAAGGAACTCTAAATTATTGTGTACGTTGAAGGAGAGAGGGAGATAAATCGATTTTATCACCGACGAGATTACGAAGGAAAGACAGATCATGGGTTGGTCGGCGATCAGTTAGAGATTGTTGATTTAAGACACAGCGAGTACTTGGGCCGTAATCACGTTGAGGATGGACGATATTTAACCGGAATTCGGCGAAACCAAGAGACCTATAACCGGACTCGCTCAATTCGCTGGCGGTACACCACTATATAAGTGAGGGTTCCAGACAACAGGACCATACTCAATAATATAATGGCCCTTATAGACACGTGAACAGAATAGAGCCTTTAAGAACTTGGCGAGTTTAAACACTGTACAACGGTTCGGTTTATAAAGTCTAATGTCTTATCAACCTTGCAGGTGATATGGTCAACATGAGGTTTAGGACATAGGAAGGAAACACGGACCTCGTCAACGGAGACGAGTGAACCGCGTTGTTGGTAACTGAATACAGGAGAATTTACGAGGGGAACGGGCATCTGGAGACGGAAACATAGATTTACGTTTATCGCCGTTAAAGGACAGGCCCGATACGTAGCGTAACCGTATACCGCTTTTCATCGTGTAAATGCAAGCAGCGATCCTCAAGAGTGTTAAGTGTATCATCGGTTTTAAGTAAAATCTTGAATGTCGTCCACGAAACACCATAGACGTTTTTACGTACCTACGGGGTTTTTATACGAATCCGGTACGCACGATGACGCGCAAACATCGAAATACGCTCGTTATTCGTTCGCGGAGATCTATATAGTTATCGATCCCTCGATCGTCGCCTTATTCGTCGATTATTATTATAATTATTACACACACACACACATATATATATATATATATATATATATATATATAAACATGTGACGGGTACGAGAGAATGCGATAAATTTTTTTTCATAAACGTCACGAGGACAGTAACGACGGCGGGCGTTTGTGCCGTGAGAACGCTCGCGTCAGTCACGAACCCGACCCCTCTAGGTCACACCGCGCGCGCCCGAGACCCACCGTCAATCCTTCGCGACCGATTATAGTATATTATACGTCGTCGGCCGGTTACGTATTGTCGTCCGTGTCGTTTCCCGATGTATCCGATTGATTGGAAAGGAAAATTCCACACTGCCACCGCGTGTATATATACCTGGTACATACCTGACATTCTCCCGAGAAGAGTACATTATTACCTATGTTACCTATATACATATACATATTATAGGTTCTTATGTACACGGTTTCTTCTGGATCGAGGGTATACAAACAAACTGGTGTTTGGTAAAAACTATATAAAAAAAAAAAAAATGTGCACTTTCCTCGTTGGGTGTCAGTAGGGGCGGATGTATTGCGTTTGAAAGCAACGATAAATCATCGCATTCGATAAAACGATTCTGAGCGTAGCTTTCGGCGTATAGTGTTCACAACTATCTTAATATTAGTTATATACTCAGTACACCTACCTATGTTTGACATTACATCAAAGATCAAATGTAGAAATAAATATTATGATCTTTACGAAATTACGAAGAAATGAAAAATCTGGATTTGACGAAATCATATTTTTGCCGTTTTTTCGTCATTTTTTTAGTACTTATTCCTTACGCGTTAAAAAACTGTTGAGAAAATCGAAAAATTACCTCTTTAAAGTACCGACTAGATAAAATTTTCTACAGGAAACCATGTAAGCTTGTAAAGATCGGAGCACTCCTTCTGGTAGTAAACTTGTTAACAGAGAAAAAACAAAAATAAACATCATTGTAAAATCACTATAGCTCCCTCGCTACATTCAGAATCTAAAAATAAAAAACGACTAGATACGATATTAAAACGTCTAAACAGATACGAAAATGATAAAGAGAAAAAATTTAAAAAAAAATCGAAAATTTTTTTAAATTTCACTACACGGCCGCAATTGTTAATGTTTGATAGATAGTATTATAATTGCGTGATCTATAGTCAAAATAGAGGACGTCGTACACCCAATTTTTAAGTGGTTTTCTATAGGCAATTTGTATGAAATTTTAAGCAAAATGAAAATCCAACAATTTCAATGTATTTAATTATATTTTAAAAGTAAAACGTTTTTTTATTTTAATAAAAAAAACGGGACAGAAAAAAAAGGTTATTGTCCCCCAAAATCTAAGAAATCGTCTTGAAAAACAAAAAATAAACAAACAAAAAATATGGAACAAATACGGGATCGACCTTCAAAATCGGAACAATAAGCGTATTGTTTGAAGTTTGAAGACGGGACACGTGGACATGGTTGTCGAAGAGACTTGGATTGCGATTGGAGAGTATTTAAACGGGTTTCTTCAATATATATACTTGCATTTTTTTTTTTTTCATTTTTATAACATTTTATGATTACGGACGTTAAAATTGAACAAGTGGCAAGGATATCTGAAATATTATAGTTTTATCTGATAGCTTCGTGGATACAACTATGTCTATCATACGCATACACTGCAGTATAATAAATATAAACGTGTAGGATATACAATGGTATAATTTACGATTGCGATTTATAGAAATGCACATTTTTTTCATTAGGTATTATCATCATTATATTAGTCGAAAAGAAGAAAAATGATTAAAACGTATAAATTAAAAATATGTATTACAACAATAATGGCGCATAATATACATATAATTGCTATGAGAAAGGTCTACTGAAAAAAATCGTTCCCGTGCTTAACCTTCGCGTTATTATATTATAATATACTGTCGAAACAAAATAATACAATAATTTATTATTGGCCAACTCGAGCGCGATAAGTATTTTATTATTGTTTCGTTGTACTGTAACTGTTTATAATATAGTGACGGTAAACTGCATATTATAATAACGTTTGAACCAAACACGCGCCGTTCCATATTACGATGATGTACGTAAAAAAAAAAAAAAAAAAAAAAAAAAACGTATAATTGATATCGGAGAGTGTTTCAAAATCTATACATATAGCAATATGTATTATAATTTACAATAATAGTGTCGGTTGAACGAGTACCTGTATGATTGATGATCGTTACGCGGATACTGGACGATGGTAATAATATATGTAAACTGATTTGTTCGTGATCGGATAGGTATCGTATAGATCTATTCTGTACTCCGACATATACCACTAGGTACCACAGAATATACAGAAGGGAATCTCGCAGACACATTGAAAAATTTCTAAATTCTCTAAATTCAACAGCGTATGAAATTCCCATCATTCTGTGGTATTTGGTCATACTGATAATGAATCATGGTATTGTGATATCAACATATAGAAAATGTCTATGGATATCAGCCTGCATTTCTAATGTAAACATATTATCTAGAAATTATTATCGTTATATGAAAACTCACCATATTTATGAGACGGCGTGAAAAAAAAATGTTTAAAAACAAGGAGGAAATAGGTATTACATTTCTTGTACCCCCTGATGAACAACATTCCCTTCTGTATATATTCTGTGCTTATATACAGTCTTACGATTTGACATCACCTTCCCTTTGAATTTTATTTACCTACTTCTTATCTATAGTTATTCAAATGTTCACTATTCGCTTTTTAATTAGAAAAATGCATTATCGTCATATAGTTGTTTGTTTTATCGGAGTAATTATAATCATTTTAAAAATAAGCAATCTTAAACTTATATTTAAAACAAAACATTTCCAGTGCACTGGATATAGTAGTGTAAATTATGCGTCGTCTACTTGACATTTAGTATAACATGTACTATTTTGTATTTATTACGAGTACCTACCAATAAAATAACAAACATATCGGTTGATGATTTACGTTTAGTAAACGTGCGTTATACTAATGCGATGATATTCGAAACCGTTTACCAATAAACGGAACGAGATTTTTCGATCAAAATCAACAGTCAAGTAAACTATACACTAAAAATTATATGGAGAAATAAAGTACCTATGCCAATATAGGTACTCGTATTTATAGATATAGGTACCTACATATTTATGCCATATTTTAAAACCGTGTCTAAGGAGCTAATTTTCACTCTCCGTGGGTAGAAAAATGTTCCTACATTAATATCAATATCTCTGGATCTCTCCCCTTCGTAAAAGCGTAATTACACCGCTGTTTATACTATCGGTTGTTTATTTCAGACTTTATGTTCCAGGGGTCGGGTTACGTAATTATAGATCAGGTTATAACAATGAATATTGTTGCGAGTGCTACAACAAAAATATTCATTGTCTAAACTTTAGACTATACTTTTTTTTTACTATATATACGTTAGACTCTAAAGTTTATTGTATAAAGTAGCGATTTACGAATAAAAAAAAAAAAAAAAAAAAAAAAACCATTAGAAATCACAATATTTTAATTGTTTGTTCGGGGAGATCGCACCCCTTAAGAATTTGAAAACCGTTATTATCGAAATATGCATACGCATTATATCATTATTATTGAATAAATGATTTGAGTACCTAATATTAATGTCTCCATATATGGACAAAACGCGCTCACAAAAAATGTATTCCTAAACACGAATAATAATCAAATGAAGGGATACCTATATAGGACTGCACTTACGAGGCGTGCTTAATTGCGTTGTTCCTTGAATATACATTTACTTCTTTTAGGGTATCACTTTTTTTCGATTATACTCGCTCATATTCGTCAAAAATATAATGTTATTGAGACATAAATACGTACATACATGTTTTTCGACTGAAAAAAAAAATTTTTTGAAGCGTTTAAATACTTGTAAATGTCATGTTAACTTAACCTAACATTTTAATACCTTTTACCAGTAACCATAATCCGCGTATAAAATGACCTCTGCACTGTCATGGTACCGGGCATATTTGTGAAACATAAATATATTTATTCTTTCGGAACGTGAAATGTACGTAGATAATATAATATATTATAGTGTCTCGTTCCTATATTATATATTGAATACTCGACATAAGGCGCTTAACGATTAAAATGTTTGTATAGAGAAATTTCATTATTATTTATCCTCTTGTCGATAGTCCTTACTATATATATATATCGATAGCTTAACGAATCGAAATTATTCGACAAGGCTACTTATCGAAAACCAAACTTCAATAAAGCGGTTGTTTGTGCATATGTTATTATATTGTGTTTACAACGCGTACCTATAGAATATATCTACTATAGGCAGGCATTTCGGAACGACCAATAACTGTGATCGATCGATTAAACAGTCTTTTCAGAGATCCCGTCCGACCGTACAGGAGGTGTTTATAATTTATAATAATATATACTTACAAATTATATTCAGAGGACGGCGTCGTACTATATAATATGATTTTCGTCGGTAAAAATACGTCGACGCCAAACTACCGAAAGCGAATTAAAAAAATTATCTTAGAATTAAATCACCTATTATAAAATGTATAGATAAGGAGAAAATTTCTTCGGTTTTTTTTTTTTTTTTTTTTTTTTTTTTTAATTATTAATTATAAACAATAGTTGAGATAAACCCACTATAAAATTCGTGAAAAAAACCCGGTTTATATACGTGTTTTTTTTTTTAATTATTTTATTGTATAAAAACAATATAAACTAATTCCATAACATTTTTTATAATAATATGTTTTTATAAACATTAATTTTATCTATACATTTTTACAAATAATTGGTAAAATTCAATCACAAGTATACATTATTAATATTAGAATTTATTACAAAGAATAAAAATTGTGAATATTAATATTGGAAATCACTAATCGCGTGTTCGATTTTCTAGTTTCTATCTCTTTATTCCTTAGTAATTATGACTAACAAATTGTAAGGACGGTCAATTGTTAAACCAACACAGTTCCTAGTAACTATGACAACAAACCGATAAGAATGACGGACGGACACGACAATGATATAAGATAACTAATTTACAGAAGCCCAAATACTTATGTGTATAGAAACCTAAAAATAACAGTGGTTTAAAAATGTTCAAATTAAAACATTTTTATATCTTAACAATGAGATCATTTTTAAAAAAGTTATAAAACTTTGATGAAATGTTTTCATTTGTAAATTTTATATATAATTAATAATTATAAGTGTTTTTAGTAATGCATTGTTCTTTTCATGAAAAATATCGTGATATTCCATAACGATAAAAATAGTAGTACTGACTAAGGACTATGTATAAATTACTATTGATAAATGTACAAGTATTTATCAAGAATATTTTCGAAATTGTTTCAAGTTTTCTTAAAATTGTATATATTTAGAACCCCTTAAAATTAAAAATATCGTGATATACTCGTACAATAATATATATGTACATGAGCTATCGCGTTAAAATGTGATTTATTCCAACGATATTATTATGCACGATGTTGTTCGAAAATACTCGACAGACGATAATCGGATATCTACACGAGATTTGATCGATTCTTTCTCGGAAAGTATAAATAAAAAATCATGTTAATCAATAAACGTCACTAGTAATCGATATAACCACGGAGTTAACTCAAATGCCACTGTAGCAAGACACGATTATTATGAGTTATACGTGTACTTTTTTTTTAATAGAAAATCATACGTCATATTGTTTAGAAACAAAAATCACCGACTACAAGACTTGGGTAGTATTCAGAATAACTTTTAAGTATTCCGAACACATTTTAAATACTTTTTTTTAAGTATTTAATTCAATATTTTGAATACTTTCAGAAAAAATAAATATTTTCGTCAGACTCCAATTGTACATTTTTCACTCAGAATTTAAAGATATTAGAACCCCTCGTGCACACATTGTTGATGACTGTTTATATTCTATTGGATAATATATATATAATAACTACTACTTGATTTTTTTGTTAAAAAAACAATCAATACACAAGTTAGGAAATCCTACTCTGCGAGCGTGTTAAATTCCATGTTTCTAAACGTATTTTAAACAAAAATAGTAATTAAATCAATAATTTTGCTCGTAACTATACAATAAAAACATCACAAAACGAATAATATAATATATCTACCAGATAACCAAATCAAAAACCATTTTTTTTAATTTCTTCGAAAAATTGTAAATCTTAAAAAAAAAAAACTAATTTATAAATTAAAAAAGGTCCACATCAGGAACTAAATAATTATAAATATTCTTATCTACGTTATTTTTTTTTTTGTTTCGTATTTTCAAGATGTTTATAAGTTAATAAAATGATAAATGCTAAATGCGAGATTTTTTTTGGAAAATATATAGCTGTGACTACCTTCTATTAAGAGGACGTCGTACCTAGAAATTTTCATTGAAAAGCTTGCAGTAGCATTTTTCATTTTTATCAACTTATAAACATGTTAAAAACACGAAACAAAAAAACAATTTATAGCTAATAATATTATCTAGCGACGTACGTACCTTTTTTTCGATATACTTATTCATTTCTTTAAGTTACACCGTTATTAAAAAAAATCAAAGATATCGATTTTTTAACAACTCATGACATGTGTAAAGATACACTTATCAAAAATCGACTACATATTAAACAAATATCGCACTTACACAACAACAAAAATATAGTATTGACAAGACTATTTTTAAATTGCTTTTAAAATATATTTAAATATATTTAAATTGTTGGATTTTCATTTTTCATTAAAAATAGCCTATACAAATCCGTTAAAAATTGGGTGTACGACGTCCGCTTAAAAGTATTTTATACCAATATAATATAAAAAAATATTTAAAGTATTTTTGATAAAAAAATATATACGTTTTAGGTGTCCAAACATATAAGATTAGACACCTTATATCCCCGTCGTGTCCGTCCATAGTATCATCTATAGTAGGCACACAGAACAGATGAAAGAAGAATGGACACTGATAAGAAATTACATGGGTTCTTATGGGAACCCACAATTTCAAACTAAATGTCTACCAGTGCAGCCTCCAAGCGGGGAATGTATAATACTTTACAATACCTAGTATACTATTTAATAGAATATTTTGAATACTTTTTATAAAAAAAAATTTATTATTTTTTCGTCAATGTAAATTGTATTTGAGTATATAAGTACATAGTATTTATAGTATATTTAATATTATGTATATTATCTTATTTTGTTTTCAACTATATTTATTGAGACAGTAATATTTTTTTTCCAATTTTAAATATTATGTTGATTTAAATAATAATAATTTTTATTGATGAAATAAATTTAAATTGTTCATATTAAATTTAAGCATATAAACAAAATAATTCAAAATTATCATATTAACAAAATGATCGTTTCAAATACGTATTTAGAAACCGGTAAAATTTGGCAAGCTCACAGAGTGTACTTTCCTGACCTGTTTTACTATTTACCCGTGCTAAGGTCCACGCTCCAGCCCCTTAGTTTCGCCACCGTTATGCACATTATATATTATTATAAATTATAATATATTGTGATATAATACACGCGTTTACAGCAGGCCGCTGCCAGCAGAATAACACTGTTACTTGTTGCGTGGCGTCTTATTGACGACGGCTGTTATTAAAGATGACAAACATAATAGCGCCTTCGGTAATGCAACGCTGTCGATACGCATTGTCATCGAAATGATAACACCTGGCCTAAAATACAGCGTTGTTTCCATCGTAAATAAAACCCGATTATCCGATGGATATGCGCTTTAAAATCACCGATAAGGACCGTTATCACTAACCGTTGTCGAGATTTCATTTTTTTTTTTTTTTATGAAAATCGCCTCGACGTTTTAATAGTTTCTTCGTACTATATGTTCAAAGTTCGAAATTTCAAATGTTATAATCGAAATGAAATTTTCAGCGGACTGCTCGGCGCACATGACAATTTAATGAATTTTGAAAACAATCGTTATCACGTAAATTTAACTGATAACCACGTTTATATATTTTACAACCGTGCTCATAACCGATATGAATGACTAAAGGTGTTCAGAAATAAAGCGTATTTTACCAGTTTTACGCATTTCCATCAGGAATTGCAGCGTTGCATTACCGAAGGCGCAATAATATTGTCGTCCGAAACAGGCGGTGGTTTCCCTATCGCATAGCATAAATAAATAGGCATGTCGGCGATAATTTCATTTTCGCTATCACTACGCATGTTCCCCAGACGTGGAATAAACGATAAGAATATCATGGATGAAAGAGTCTTGGTATATTAATAATAATATATGCACAAAGTTGAAACACGTCTTGAATAAACATAATGATAATGCAAGTATTTTATTAACAGATATTTTAATTCATAACAATATTACAATAATTTTAAATTAAGCAGGAAATAATTTTTCCATGAATTTTGTCGTTCATTCCATGTCTGGGGAACATTTTCTGCGCCGTGTTATCTAACTGACATGCCTATTTACTTATGCTATGCCCTATCGTACGTCCTGTTCGCCATTCCTATATATTATTATTATTATTATTATTATTATTATTATTATTATTATTATTATTATTATTATTATTATTATTATTATTATTATTATTATGTGGACCGCGTTAGCGCGATTACGTGCACCTAACCTCAGTAGAATATTTTGTTGTTTTTTCGGTCCACACTAACTGTCACGTTTGATTCGATTTTTCACATACGCATACAACGTGGTTTTTTTTAATACGCGTAACATATTATATATGCACACATACGCGCGTAATATACGTGTACCTATATTGTATATTTGTTATTATTTTATATACACAAAACTATAAAAGATTACACGCCGCGGCGTATACAACCAACGATTGCCGCAATATAATGTATTATTCAGTTTGCCACCGTCGTCGTCGCATACGAGTATGTACGAGTGGACGCACTTTCACCCGTGACAGCCTCGCACGCGGTGTCTAATTATTGTCTTGTATTTGCGCCCACGATCGCGAAAACAAAAAATTAAATTAATATATTACACTCGGCCTGCGAGGCGACCATTAACATTATTATTCATATTATTTACGGTAATGTTATTAGGATATATTTTACGGTTGCTCACACAATACCCACACTTCGGTTTAAAATTTGAAAAATTTTGTAAAAAAAAAATTCAATACTCTTGTGAAAATAAAAATAAATATATATTATAAAAAAAAAAACTAACAATGATATACGTAAATATATTGTATAAGTAAAAAAAAAAAGAAATTCGAAAATAAGCAAAAGGCAAGAAAAAAGGTCATCAACAACGAATTAATGTACTTTTTACAAAGATAATTGTTATACTTGCTCAAGGGTCCTCCACACCACCAATTTTTTTTTCTTTTTTGTCAAAAACTACTCATTTTAATTCCAACAGTCCGACACGATGCATACTCCAATAACAATTTTGAAAACATATATACATTTTTCATTACTTATTTGAGGGAATGATCGAGCCACATTTTTCATTTTCATACTTTACATTATAATTAAAATCATTTAAAGTTTTCAAAATGTTCAAAATGTTGAACATAAATATCTAATTAAATTAATTTTTTTTTTAAAAGTGCTTCTATCATTCCCTCGTAAATGTTATGGAAAATTCGAATATTTTTTCAAAATTAAAATTCCGACGTTCTAATGGAATTAGAACCGTCTATTTTAATGAAAAAATATAAATTTTTTCGTAGTTGACATGTGCACGCGGGTGTAATGGCTTCCCGTATACTACGAGTTACTAACACTAATGATTACGTACGCCTCACACAAACACAAAATCGTACAAATAAAGTATAATAAATTGCCTAAATAATACTCCTTAGAACCGTGTGGTGTGGAGGCCCCTTAAAAACGTAAATAATAAGGAAAAAAAGGGTCATCTTTTTTTGGTTGACCTAACTCGAATTCATATATAAAAAATAGTTTGTCCAAGCTTAAACTTCTCCTCCCTCGAGGTCGAACTCTTCAATCAAATTCGGTTCGATTTGACATTTTACAACTATTAAGTTTGACTTTTGAACTAGAACCGAACTTGAAACTTTTGAAGTTCGGTTCGATTTTTCGAACTTTAAACTGTTCGACTCACCTGTAGAATAATAATAATAAAAAAAAAAAAAAAACGAAAAAGGAATACAAATATTATATTATATTATATATATATTATTTTTTAATATATGTAGGTATTCATTTCACTTATATATATATATATTGTTATTTTTTTATGAAATATGTATATTTATTTTTATTTAAATTAACTATTGCTGCAGCAGCATTATATTATTATTATTATTATTATTATTATTACATGCTACAGGTCAATTCCTCGCGATCAATACAGATTGTGCGTAAAAAAAAATCTAATCAAAAATATATATTCATAGCCATATCAATTACCTGATATGCATACACCAAGTATACGTAGTTGGTTCGAGAGATTCGAGTTATATTATGTTTAATCAATTTATATATACATGTCCAGATAGCAGCTTAGTCATGTATATACTATATCTGTATAGTGTATAAGGATAATTCGAATTTCACGTTTTTAAGTCTCAAAATATAGGTTAATTGGTAGGTACACGATGTATTATATTGCACGCTGGTCGCCCGTTCAAAGGTCACGTATTCGAAGATTTTTATTAGTAAGGTCACATAATAAATACCTGTTCAAAAGATATATATCTTCGAAAGGAACGCTTTTTCTTCAATATATGTAGTTAGGGGGAGGGCGCTAAAAATGCTTCAGCCACCATCCCCCCCCCCTCTGAAAGATCAGATTTATTTTCATTTTTGTAATTAGACACTTATAATATATAAGTGATGTATGTGATTTATGGTCTTATAGCCAATACACACACACACATATATATATATATAATATATATAGGTAGGTGGTACTACATTATGATAACACTTGATATATACTTGATATTACTCCATCAAGACTATATATATATTATCACGCCCGTCGATTGGGTTTACGCTAATTATTCTAAATATACTATATCGTACAAACTAAAAAAAATAAATAATAACCCTTTCCGAAAAATCGTTCTGACAGAGCCGTAGCAAGGGCTTGGCGAAACTGGCCCAGGCCAAGGACGCAATAGAAAAAGGGGCGCAAACATCGAAATCCAGTAATATCTATCTCTAAATTTCTAAGATTGGGGGACGAAAATTCGACGGGCAAAATCTTGTAAAAGTAAGTTGATGACTTTCGTTTTTTTTGCTTATTAACTAGATTTTCAAGGAATGGGGGCGCAACTCCAAAAAATGTATGACTTTTTTTCCTTATTACCAATTTAGGGGCGAAATTCGGTTCTTTGCCAAGGACGCCATCGAATCTTGCTACGGCTCTGTGTTCTGGCTACGGCACTGCATGCATTATGTTCGAAAATTTTATAAGAAAACAAAATTTTAATGGTGATTATTCTGTTAAAATTATATAAAAAATAATGGTCTCGAAATGTAATTGAACAAATGTGTATCATATTTATGCGGCGATAACTGCAATTTATTATATGGAAAATTTATATATTCCTTAATTTAATTTTACTATAATAGATAGCTGTGTTCTTATATTATTATAAAGGACTGCATTATGAATAATTTGACCTATAACCACAAAATGAACAAAAGTGCAAATATGAGATGGGAGAGACAAACATTGTTAAAATAAAATTCGATAAGTATAGAATTTTTTTCCAAACGATATTTTCAAACCTATTCACTTTATATCTAAAATATTATGTATTTTCGGGAGGTTATAAATAATTTTAAGGGAGCTAAGCCCCCTAGCCCTCCATTTATTTTTGCATTAATAAACATAATCTTATATAAAATTGTTCTTATACTTACACGTATATATAATAACTATTTGAATTGTATTCATTATATCACTATACATTTAATATAATATGTAAACGATAAATTTGTCAAAAGTTGTCAAATAGTTATCAAAAAAATAAAAAAACATTATTATAAATAGAATATTTAAAATTATATGAATATAGAGATACACAATGTTCCAATTCGTAAATTACCGTATTATTGATTACCAATATATCATTGTTGTTTTTTTCAAATAATCTAAAAAATATTCATGATATTTTGTATATGATTACCTATATACGCAAAAAGACTTAAGAAGGTCACGACCACCACAGCAGTAAGATTCGGACCAAACTTGGTACATTTTCACTCTTCAGCCTTCACGAGTTTATAGAACAAAAATGGACATGAAATATAGTTAAAGAGCAACTAATCTTTTTTTTTAAGTTTTTAATTAAATTAATTAATTGTTTTTAATTAAGTAGTTAAACTTAACTAGATATAGTTTAAAATTTAAATAAGCATTATTGTATTAATAATTACAACTAATATTAATTTTTTACAGTTCATTTTCATAATGACCATTTGTCCTACAATTAAGTTAACATACATGGGGATGAATAATTTTTGCGAATTCGTTATACATATAATATTTTAATCGGAATTAAAATACCTTCTAATATCTACTTAATGTATAAAAAAGTAACATGTGGTCAAATTTATTACACTTTGTTGAATAATTTTAAAGGTTATAATCTTAATTTTAAATTCTGAGCATAGGTGTTGTGAGGAAAGTATTAGTTTTACAATGATGCATTATTATTATTATTTGTGAGTTTTCAAGTAAAGAACATTTTAATTGAATATTTAATATTTGAATATTGAATATTTATTAAATATTAATTTGAATATTCGTTCTAGTTGGTAGTTTAAATATGTAATCCTTCGACTTTCTCAGTTGTTTTCTTAAGCCAAGAAAGACTACCGAACATTTGTAGAACAATTGTTATAAATAAGAAAATAATATTATACTGAACTTCGCTCGGAATCGTTTTTCGAACACAATGATTTATCTTTGCTTCCAAATTTAAAATAATATTACATAATGGATAAACTTCCATTATCTATATCTGGGTGGCTTTTTAAAATTTTTAAAATAAAACTATATAAAAGGTTAATGTTTTTTTACATTTCAACGTTCAATACGAGCTGAAATTATTTTTAACCGCAGAAGGCTTTTTAGGTAAATTATTACCTAACTATGTAATTATTGGAGTGGATTAACTTGCCCGTCTTTGGTTCATAAACACGCCTTTGTATTTATAACGGCTCGCCTCATTTAATATTCAATATTAAAATAAACATTATTTCAAGGATTATTCTGCGATTAAATGCGTTCATTTTAATTTCAGTTTTTTCCCGATTAATCGCCAATAATGATCGGACACGAGTCAACGATCATCGATTATGAAATCAACAATCTCCCTGCATTCTGTGTATAGGTACACGTGCAAATACATCGGACCACATTACTCATATTTGTTCTCCGAACGAGTTATTTTGTTTTTTTTGCGATCGGACTACGTTTTAACGATCGTTCGGTGTAACATTGTGTCGGTTGGGTTATTATATTATTACAGTCGTTCGCACGAGATGACCGTTTTAATTGCAATGACCGATTATGTTATACTGACGAATATTTTAACGCATTATTAAGGTGTGTGCGTTAAGTAATGGATTTCGACATTGTTGGAAACGAGCACGCGTAAAAAAAATAATACTTTTTATAACTATAAAAAAAAAAACTCGTTGTCCAATAATATAATATACGTATAAGTGTGGCGTGCCGTCGGTAATATTTTTTCGGAATAATCGTCAAATACAATATTCCAATGCTAATCGTGTTCCCCGTCAAACTATCGACATCTGGGTATTATTATATTTACAATATTTATACAAACGTTAATTTTACATTACGACGGTATGCCTATAAGTACACACGTATACGTGTGGACGGTGACGTACGAGTCGGGCTAAATCTTGGAGGATTAGGTACATACCACTATATGCGTTTCACAATACGCGTCGTGAATGCGGTTTTGTTTGCGATATTGTTACCTATTACCGGATTATGATAATATCGAATAATGAAAAACAGCCCGCGCAGTGGATGTTAATAATAATAATGATGATGATCAATCGAGGAATACGATATAATGCGTATACGTATACGTAGGTACCTAATAATATATACGTACGCGATTATCCGTCGAAACGTATGGCATAAAAATGACGGTTTTCGACGATGATTCGTGGGCACAACAACGAAACATATAATTGATCTTTTGAAACACGGAATCGACGAGGATCTCTCCTCTCCGTATACGTATTTGTAACATCATAATAGTAATAAGGTATACTAAAGTGCCCCGTCAACGTTAATCCGCTACCGACGATTTTGAATGGAAAACATTAATGATATTCGAAAGTACATTGACTTATACGAACAATTACGTTTCGTAAAATATTATATATGTTAACAATATATAATATTACCTATACGAATCGGTAACGACGTCGACGAGAACGGACCCCGGAGATACTTCGTCGCCGTACTACTTAGATTCGTTTCTAACGAGTACGTATTACCGACAATCAAAGAAAACGGATTATGATTAATATATATATACGGAAAACGACGTCGAATGTATACATTGTAAATAGGTACCTATACTCGTTTGAAAATGGATTTGTGACTATAAGTATAACGTATATATATATATTACTGTATAGCTCAATGATATTCGGCGTCGCCTGTAAAGTACAGATATAGGTTTCATTTTGTATTTCGTTTCCATTTTCTACTTTTTTAACATACACGATGATAAATATTTATCACTATGATTTATATATGGAACAAAAATAATTTTCAAAAACTTGTCAAAATATGTTGTTACTGCTTTAATTAATCAACATTATAATATATTGTATTATTATTATTATTTCTAATTTCTATAATCATCAAAGTTATCGCAAAAAATTTTACTCGTCATTATAGTGTTTATACACCTATTTGGAAACGGTTAAAATTTTTGATTGTATCGCTCTGGAAATAATAAATTGCTTCTATACATATTTACTATATCTATTTACTCTATACTCAAAATTATTAGGTAATTAATTTAATTGATTTAAAAAATTTTCATTGCCTACTACAATGGAGATGATGAAAATATGAAGTTTATCAAACTATGGCAAGTATAGAATCAACAAAAAACAAAATATATGCGTTTCACTGTATAATCAAGTTTTTAACTATGATTAATGCTTTTATACATGAACGGATTTTTTCAAAATATACTAAAACCTGACCCCCCGGAACATGACAAACATTTAGGTTTGCACAATTTGGTGTCAATCGGTAGAACAGAAATCCACCGATAATCAATATATTGAAAAATTAATAATGTTTTTTTTTTTTTTTTTCGTATAATTTTGTATTTTACAACAATATTTATAAAATATATTTTGTCAAGTTTGTGTCTATTTTTAACTAATATATTATTTAAGTGATGTTTTGAGTTAATACCTAATTTATTCTATAAAATATTAACTTATTATTACAACAATTAATAGTGTTATACAAGTGTAACCATTACTCATTAGTTAGTAAAAAATCAACAAAAAAATAAAAAAGTATTCTACCGATTATGTTCTTCCGCAAGTGGACGGATTTTTTCAAAATTTTACTAATATAACTGTGTATGGATTTCTATTCCGTACAAATAAACGAAGAAGCAAAATTTGAGAATTATATTATATATCTGTAAATAATACATAGATCATGATGAGCTTCCCCGGAATGATATAATAATACCCAACTGTAAATGTATTATAGTGTCACTTGGACCATATAAGATACACTCGAACTCTATCGGTTTTCGTAATAACTAATTACACAATAGATCGGTTCAAAAATACGTAAGTACGTAAAATTAAAAATTTTTTTTTTCTATAAAACAACCAGTTTTTCGACTACAGTATATGCGGGAAAACGCGTGAATTTATCGTAAGTTTGCCGTGTACATTTTTCGGAACTCGGCCGAAGAAAAAAAAGACACACGAAAATCATAGCTTTCACTCACAACACAATAGACGTGTATGTGTGCGTGTGTGCGTGTGTGTGTGTGTGTGTGTGAATTTAAATAGAAGGAAAACAGATGGCACTTAGTTAAACGCGGCGTTTGTTACGAAATCCGTCCTGTTCGATTGCTCAACGAATTCCCACATTTATAAAAAAAAAAAAAACCGAGATGATCCGCGGGGCCGACTTAAAGTAGGATACACCTAGCGGGTGTGGTGTATACATTTATAGCCTTCGTCCCCGGGGCCGCCACGATCACGGATTCCATATATTATTCTAATAAGAATTTTTCTCGTTTTTTAAATTTTTTTTCCTGAAATTGTTCCGTATAATACAGGTATATACGCGATTCTGCCTCGATTTTAACCTTTTTTCCCCCGACCGAAATCACGACGGATATTATTATTATTATTATTATTATAATTTTATACTCGCGAGCGCTCGTATCTGTATCAAGGACAGTCACGTGTATAGGTAGAGGTACGCTATACGACCCGAACGTGTGCGATTCGATCTGAATAAAGCCGAAACCGTGAAATGCATTGATGATGATACGGTCTATTGTTTCGCGGGGCCCGGCGACGATGACGACGACGCCTCGTTTCGCGTCTGTAATAACGATAATAACGACGACGACGATGATGATAATAATAATAATAATAATAATTCTTATCGTCAGCCTAACCCCGTATTATTCAGATCGAGATTATATATAGCTGGCGCGAAGGCGACCGCGGCATTTAAAAATAAAAATAAAAATACCTAACATCGGTCGGTGTCATTGCGCGGTTCGCTATTCGCGCTTGCGGGAGAGGAGGTCGGGGCGATCGTCGCCGCGGAGACCCATCATCATCGCCGCGTTATCACGACCATAACGACTGTACGGCTAACCTATATATATATATATATAATACATTATTATATTCGCTATGAAACGGGCACGAACGCGACTGTTTCGTGTCGACTTGTGCAGTCGAGGTACGCGCGTATTATATTCTATTATATTATTATACATTTTAGTGGGTGGTAATAATATTCTAAAAAAAAAATCCTGAAATCTCAGCGCCGATCGCTGACATTATCGCAACGGATTTGGGTCATTTTTCCGTCCCGAAGGACGTGACAGAACGCGCCTATCTATACGTATATAAAATATAGCACTATAACATCACTAATTGCACTGCAGTTATTTTGTCGCGAGAGCGGTCCACGACGCGTTGCGTCATAAATTTAGAACTTTTCCTCGATAATATTACATTGTCGTGGAACTCGAAGTCGTTGGTAATAATTGTTACTAAATGGGCGCATTCTATTCCGGTCCGATTTCCGTTCGTCACGCCCGGAATCGCGTCGGAATTGTTGCGTTTATGTACGTCGGAAGCGAGTTTAACGTCGTCGTCGTCGTCGCCGCCGCCGCCGCCGCCGCCGGACGAAAGCGTTTTCAGACGCTTTTTACGCGCGTATTCGTGCGGCTCAGACCCCATGGAAAGCGTATTTTCGGACAAAATATATAGATAGGACCGTTACGGGAAAGTCCCGAAATCGCTGAAAACAAGTTTTAGTATTGAGCTAATAGTTGCAATTTGAAGTTTGAACAAATCCATATATACAGCAAGAAAATTAAAAAGCACTAAGGTCTAAGTCCCATATATAATCCTCAGAGGGTCCACACATGTTTAGATTAACTGCGTAGTTCCGGCAGGCTTGTAAGCAGGCTTCTTGCATGCGTGAGAAAGTCTACTTTGCACTGATAAACTACGCAGTTGGCTCAGTTAATCGCAGTCTTGTCTAGTCGTGTCTAGCTACGCACGTTAGCTCTTTGACCTGTTGCTGCCATCATGGTGAACGAAAAAGAACAACTGTTTACTTTTATAGACGAGTACAGAAATCTCCTAGAATTGTGGAACATAGAATGCCTTTTATATTCCAATCGTGTCAAAAAAGCGGCCGTGTGCGATAGTCCGATATACCACACGAAAAAACTGAGAGAACTGAGGGGAAAATCGAAGTAGCCCACACACCTTCAGTTCAGATAACTACAGTTTTTTTGCTCAGTTATTTGCACAGATAAACTGCGCAGTTAAAATGATCGTGTATTTTAAATCGAGTACTTGTAGATATATAGTTTACATGCAAACATATCAAATAAAACCCGAATCTACGAACAATTTACTTTAATTGAAACTTTAAAGCAAATACGCATTTCAACAGCTAGCGGTATATGTTGTCTTCTTCAATGACAAAATGTATAAATTCTAAATCGCTCCACTGTTTTCGACAATATTATTATTTCGAAAATATATAGTTTGTCCGGAATCGAACGATTGTAAACTTATTTTGTGTTTGTTTTAGCATTCCGGGACGAAATATTTGTTGCAAGACCTGTATACTGCTGGCAGTGATGACGACGTGCCTGCTTAGGGAAAGGAAGGTCTTTTCTTGTCGTCGCGTCGTCGCGATGGGTTCGACCGATGATGATGACACACGCCTGTGAACGTCATGACGCGACGACGACAATCGCGGCGGTCCCTCAATTAGCAATCGCTAATGACGAGTCTCTGCCGCTGGCATTATACAATAAAGGTACCTATGCGGTCCGACGACATATTCGCCTCGGGTCATCGACGGAGAATTTTGAATGCGTCGTAAGTATGACCGATTACACCAACATAATGTTGAAGTACATGGATTTTTATATCAAACCAACAAATAAAGTAATAAATGAACAAAATGTTTTGCCATAACATATTCAGCCGTTAAGGAATGAGAAATCTAAAATGCGGCTTGAAATCAAAATTACATGGTTATCTCGCCCATCAATCAAAAACGTTTGTTATTAAAGGATGTGTTACAATTTACAGGATTGGGGGGGGGGCTAATCAGGGGTTAAATACTGTACCGTTTTCCGATATGGGATATTCGGTAAAACACAAGACACCTAAGAGCATATTATACAGGTATACTATTTAAAAAGATAGTTTAGACAGGCCACAATTAACGCAATCGCAAAACACACACGTACACTATAAGTCTTTGAAATCTAAAAGTCTCCAAAAGGCCCAAAACATTAAGTATGTAAGTTGAGTTAAAAAGTTTTTATTTTGTCCATATGTGTTTAAAATTACCAAAAGCGAAGAGAAAAATTAATAATCAATATTATTAAATAGTATAATTAATAAAAACTGAGTTAGTATTGGACTATAACTGAGAGATGAAACATATTATATTGTCTGAAACATTAGAATTTGAAACGATTTTACCGTATATTATTTAGACTGATTCATAGGCGAATATTTAGTTTCATCTGTGGGAGGGCCCGACATCCTTACCTTACCTATAAGCCTAAACAAACATTAAGGAACTTAAACCTTCCGGGGGAGCTTGACAATTTATACTTAAACCCACTAGGCCCCCCTCCAATATCCCTCTATGGACTGATTACATTATAAATAGGGGATGCATTTAAAAGGAGAGATATCAGAGGTGTTGGTGTAAAGGACTGGGCAGAGCCGTAGCAAGATTCAGTGGTTCTTTTGACAATGTAATAATCGTGCGCTTATTTTTTTGTTGATAATCTCATAGCATAAGTAAATAGACATATTGTCAGCTATAATTCCATTTTCGCCGTCACTACGCATGTTCCCCAGACATAGAAAAAACGATAACAATGTCACTGATGAAAGAGTCTTGGTATCTTAAGAATAATATATGTACAAAGTTGAAACACGTCTCGAATAAACAAAATGATAATGCAAGTGTTTTATTAATAGATATTTTAATTCATAACAATATTACAATAATTTTAAATTAAGCCGGAAATAATTTTCCCATGAATTTTTTCGTTTATTCCATGTCTGGGGAACATATTCTGCGTCAAAAAAAGATTTTATGCCTTGATTTCCATTGCGCCTGGGACTGGGGTCTAAATTTGGGTCGTGTACTTGACACCGATTTTTTTAAATAAGATCCTGGATCCTGTGTTCGCTTATGCAGAATATTATAACAATCACTCCGAGAATAAGTAGGTATATAGCTGTAATGCGCATTGTATTTATATTCATCGTTACATAATTACATTTTATATCATAGGCACGCTAATTATCCCAGTAAACTATTCGTATAAACTTGATGGTCAAACGTGATAACACGGGACGAGTCTTTCGCGTTCGTTATAGGTATATTTCGTAAACATCTATGTTTGATTTTTATCCGCACATATCTGCGGGTTACGACGTGTACGTATGAACAGATATCGGGGAAAATCGTCGTTTTCTGTGTCACCAAAAGGTTAATGTTGTTGCAGATGTATAATATTTTCCTTTCCATTATTAACGATTATTTGATTTGTTCGATTATTTCTTCCTCGTTTATATACATATATATATATATATATATATATATGTATTATATTATATAGGTAACGTACGTCTCGCGGGCGGTTCGTTACATAAAACACGGTCCATTTAAAAACGTACCGAAAAGAAAGTGACACCGCCGTGTTATTCGAGTATTGACTATATATACTAAGTGACGATTTTTTTTTTTTTTGTCGCAATCCCAAATATATTATATGTTTGTATACGGCGCCGTGTACGTGGGCATACGTATTATAATAATTATATGCACTCACTTTCCGAGGTAATATAATATGTTTTAATTAACCGTTTATATTCATAAAATATAAACTACAAAGTTGACTGCAACCTGCAGATTATTATATGTACCTGTAATATACCAATATACATGTACATTTTACGCAGATTCTACGATTTTTATCTCGTAAAAAAAAAAAAAAACAAAATATTACGTTAACACTATATTGTTACCGTTTACCGCCCATGATTTATTACGGCGGGTATTACGTACGCTCGTCATAGAAAAAAAAAGGTACTTAAGAGTTTAATAAGATCGGTGAAATTATGTATCCACTACATTAGTAGGTACCTAAGCCGCCGTAGAAATTACTCCGATGTACCTACTCATATATAGTCGATATTACGGGCAAAAGGAATAGTTTATGTATGTCCACTCTAACGATCTCCCATATATTACATAAGCCCGGTATTAGAAAATTTTAGAGAGACAAATCTATACTGAAAAATATTTAACAGACGTGTGTGGGTAGGTAAATAAATTTAGACAATCTTAATTTTTCACGACCAACATTTATGGCACGTGTTGAACTTGTGAACTTACTAGGACGGGCAAAGTCAAAGGGCACTTACGCAGGTACTATAACGTTAAGTCAACAATAACAGCTTTTTTAAGCAGTTCAAGTTGAAACCCAATTGATGTTTAACTCAACTCGGTTAATCAAAATGTCTGTTTTTTTTTTTTTTTTTTTTTTTAATTTTTATCTATGATTTGTACCTTGTTCGTTAAACTGCAATTAATTTTTTCATGCTCTATTAATATAATTAAATTAAAATAAGTATAAAGTATATTTTATTAAATTTAAGGAGTATAAATAAAATCTTTTTTTCCCATTAACTATACAAAGAAAATACTATATTTTTAAGATTTTTCAAACTTAGATTAGTATAAAACTCAAAGTTAGGAATTATAACTAGTTAAAAATTCATCGTTAAGAGAAAAATAGTCCGTAAAAACATAGTATATCTGTATAAATATTTTTTTATATTAAAAAAAAGCTGACAACATTACACTAAAATTTGATAGAGCCATTTTTGTTTAATATTAATATTGTATTATTCATAAACAATTGAACATTTACAATTTAAAACTTTTCAAAGATTTTAAAAGAATGTCAAAAGTTAGAAAAAAACATCTTCTTTTATTTATTATATTGAGGATCTGCGATTTTTCTGAAAATCATAAAACTTGAAGTACGAATAGGTAAGTATAACATGATTTTTATTTTTAAACAAATATCGCGATTATACAACAATAAAGTATATATACATGGGAATATTAACTTTTTACCATTAATTTTCATAATTACCGAGTTAAGTTTGGGGTTAAGTTAACAATAAATAAAATGAAATAAATAATTAAATAAAATTAAGATAATATAATACACTTTTTTATTCGGCTATAAACTTATAATGAATTGCAGGAATTACCTTTTAGTTTTGTTACCGTTAACTTTTAGCTTTTAAAAGGCTTTTGGATGAATTTGACTTAACTACCTAATTTGAGTTGATTTTTTTTCTTTCATTAACTCGCCCATATTTGATCAAATATCTACGAACAAGATTAACAACAAATAGAGATAATAATTGAAATTAGCGGATATTTTAACTAAATAATTTAATTTACGGAAAATTTATTGGTATATGCGTATTATATAATACACGGTGGTCCTCAGTTATAGGAAAAGAAAAAAAAATTAAGTCTCACTTCTTTCCTCCCTCCCATTTTGTTCAATATCCTAAGAATGTAATTTGGCTTAAAGTTTATCATCATAACTCACGCACTTCACGTGTGCCCATAAATAGTTAAAATTGCCAAAAAGGGTGGTTTTTTTAAATTTAATTCTAAAACTATTTAGCACTATTCATAAAAATACCTATATAGAACTTTATATTGTAACTGCATAAAGAATGTCGTGATCCTATGTCGTATACTTAAAGTCAAGTGAAAAAGTTTTCGAAAACGTATAGGTTACGAAAAAGCCTTACGCGATAGCCTTTTAAGTTAAATTTAAACTATATAACGGTTAAATTATTTCAATCTTCTCCGTCTCTAACCCTTACCTCGACCGTATCGTCGACCTCGCTCACTGCTGCCTGCAGGTCAAGTCGTTCTCGGCACGAAATTCCGTAGTAAAAAAAAAAAAAAAAAAAAAAAAAAACCGAACCAAAAGTCCCGTATTGTTTTTTCGTTTGCTCTCTAATCGTGAACTTCCAATCGAGCCCGGTCACTTCCTGGACGGTCTTCGATCGGAATGCTCACCGCTTCTACGTCGTTTACGTAATAATAATAAAACGGACCCACTATTATTATTATTATTATTATTATTATTATATAGCCGGTGCCTATAATATTATATACAATCGTCGTCTTCGCACACGTACACGTGTTTAGATATATTCTCCCTCTGCTCGCACGACCTTTTGGCCCCCTGTGACTTTCGATTTCGTCTATCTTTCTTTCCTTCCTCTCTATGCATTATATTGTATATAAGACATTCGCGACCCTCCGGCAATTTACACTATATATATATATATGTATATGTATATATTTATATGTACAATATAGTAATAAACCGTATATTTTCGTATGTGTATATAATAATATTATATTATAGATTGTTGTAGGTGGCGAACAATATTAATAGCCACCGCGCGTTTGACCCGAAGCCGTGACGGCGTGACCGCCGCCGACTTGCAGTGTACTTATGCGTGCGTGCGTGTATATTATGTGTGTATTTCTGTATATTATTTCGTACGTGTACGCGTGTATGCACCTCAAATACACACATTCGCTTTACAATAATGCCGTGTTCTTGCTTTCTCTTATAATATTATTTTCCTCTAATGACGACTGCCGTCCGGGCGCGAGCGTCTTTCCGGAAGAAAGTATATACACATGTACATATACAGTATACACCTATATGTGTTATAATATGTACGAGGCACATGTGTACATTTTCATGTAACTGCCGTATAGGTATATTAAAAAAAGAAAAAAAAACGCTACGGGGACATGGGTACGTGCTAAAAAATAAAACCTACGAGTCATCCATCTACCGTCAACCCGTCATTTTAATTAACGCTTTCGGACGAGTCATTTTCGCAAATTCCACTACACATTTTCACCAGTGCGCATCACAACGTAAACGAACGAATCGTATATTCCGATTGATCGTAGGCGGAAATGAGGAGGGAGCTTTAGGGGGTGGGGGGCTAAGTCTCGCAAATTAGCCCCCCCTTCCCCAATTATTTCATTAGCTTCCTGAAAAATTGTATGTCATAAATGATTTTTTGCCCATTTTGATTTCGGATATTTGAGGACTCGTTGCTATTTTTTAAAAAAATGTGATCGTTTATATTTTATGAAAGGAAATCGTTAAAAACGTACAATAGATATATAACCACTAACCATATACCAGAATAATAAATATGGCCGAATATCACAATCCGTGATTGCCACAGATTTGATAACACAATATTATGATGCGATTATGAGTATAATTAATATTGAAAAACAACTATCAAGAAATATAAACAACATAGAAATTATTGATAAATTTGCTGAAAATTTAGAACAATAACATTAAGGTGAATGCAATTTAATTTAATTATAATATTGATTTAAACTTTAAAAATATAACTATTACTTATTATATTTGTATTGTTATATGAAAATTTTAAAAAAATTTTGATTTTGAATATTGTAGACAGGGGTTTTAGCTGTGTGGTGGGAGTGTGGGGGCAAAGCCCCCACGGCTCACATTAATGTTAAAAATGTTAGCCCCCCTCCCCTTGAATTTTAATGGATTTATAGGATTAGTATTCCGTATACTCGTATGTTCGTAATGAAAATCGAAAATGTGTTTACTACGGGTTACCTTCGATAGGGCGCCATTACACAGCGAAGATCGTCAGCAAATCTCGTCGTCATAACATCCGATACACTCTACACGGCTAGCTGGGTTTCAAATGTGAACGTTCTAACTTTGAATTTTATGTTATCCAATTTCGTCTTAACTTAATCTCAACTTGTTATTATTCTATTTTTAGGTTTCTTTACGTAAATACTCGTATATTAGGTTCACACGTAAGAATAATATATACTCGTAGATAAAATAATATTATAATATCCCCGTTGTGTCCGTCCGTCCATATAATTCGTTATCGTAGTTAACATAGTTAATAGTTCATTTAAAAATCGAGTTATCCTGTAATCGATTAACCCACTTATACCGTATTGTCTTTTGTAACGTATAGAAACCGGGAATCTCTACGAGTTTGTTTGCAATTGAGTTAATTTTTAATTATAATAAATTGTTCAAAGTCTGAGAAATATGTTTTAGAGCTATTTTAACATTATGAATATTTAAATTTTAAATTACTCTTAGATATTTTCAAGGTGTAAGTATTACGATATACCTACGAGAACATAACGCAAGTATAGCCGTCAATAAATCGCACGTACCAGAACGTACCTATCATTAAGTAATCCAAAAACAAGATGGAAAAGCTATAGAGAATGATATTAAATTTGTGTATATAAATACAATGGTTTAATTGATATTTATAAAAGGAAACACTGAAACTGCAGTGAAGAAGATTGCAATTATAATATATGGTAGCTCAGGAGTATATTAAGGACCGTTAAGCTGATGAAGAATAAGAAAAAGAATGATGGTATTACTAACTTGGCTGATATATAAATATCTACTTGAAATCGTAATGAAGTTTTACTCAGTTTAATTAACTTAATTTTAGTAAGTTAAAAATAATTATAACTTGCCTATCCTAACATATTTTGTTTAATAATGTTCTGCATGAGTGAAAGTACAGAGTGTTCCGGGTGATGGGCCGTTGCATACCGCAAACTGTGTGAACATTTAAGAACCCATTCTTAATATCATTACTTTGAAATACATTTTTTGAAAATTGTCTATATTATGTCACTCTAATCGAAAGGCTGCAAGTCAATGATACCCCCCCCCCCGCCGTCTACAAATAAACATAATATTATAAGTAGGTATTCGAAAAAATAGTTATGTGTTTATTCATTATTGCTATGCGTACCTATAATACTACCTGTCCATTAAGTCTTGGGCGCGTGGACATTTGGTGAAAATGAAACTGGTATAAAACGGAATGAACGGGTAGTCGACTTCTTAAATCGAATTTTCACAATTTGACACAAATTGTTATGCACACACGACGCGTAACGAAATATTTTTATATTTTAATACGTACCTATATGTAGATAGGTACTTTTCGAGAGAATAAAATCATTACTAAACCCGGGTCTCACCGGGTGTTCTTTTTCTGGTATTTATAATAATGATGTACTGTGCGGAAACTGCACTTTGTTGAGCGGCGGTGATTTACGATCGCAAAACGCGATCTTTTACGTATACAGGAATGCGCCGAATACAATTTGCACGTTTATTACATTAATAATTATTATCAAACACAATACGTGAACTGTCGTTTCTTTCGAGTGTAAAAATTACCGTTTACCCCTAGTACGTACGTACCTATATAATATATATATATATATATATACGCCCATTCGTCAAGGACTGTTACCGACTTTTTAGTCTCGATTTTATTATAATATTATTGTACACCGTCGAATACCGTCATGAATGTAACCAACCTTTATTTCGAATATACACACATAATAATACGTAATATTATAACGTAATGTACGCATTAATTCCGTCGTCGTTTTACACGTGGGTCCAACAGGAACAATGGGGATTCACTGCAATAGGTAAACCTCTACCTATATAACGGATTACACGCGGTATCGCGAGCCCGACGCAGGATCCGTATCGAAGGAGAAAGTATCGGGTGAATTTTCCATACATACAGATCGTACATCGATTATTATAATTTATTCGCCAAAGATTGTAATGTGTTGGATTCGTACATCTTTTTTTCATATATATATGTCTTTACAAATCTGCACAAAATTTTTAAATATTGTGCAAATTTTTACAGCATTTATTCGAGGATAAAATATAATTTATTATTCACGTCTCTCGCCGCCGCCGTATGTAATATATTATACATATATATATATTATAACAAATCGTCTATAAAGAGGCTACGCCAAAATGATCATATTGCAACACGATGATAATAATATACCGAAACGCACACAGTTATCCGCGTTTACGATCCTTATTATAATAATAATATTATGACGTGTTTTACGATTCGTATAATACGACCGACCCAGTACCATATATTATTATAGTTTTACGATTTTCTGCTCTTCGACTCCGAACAATAATAACAATAAGACCGGCATTGCCCAACTCGATTGCAATTAATGGAAATAATTTATTGTTTTAATTCATATATATATATATATATATAGCCATAGGTACATAATATTATGTGCGTGTGTACACCTATATATATATATATATATATATATACATATTCTGACGAAATAATTTATTATAATATATTTTATTCATTGTTTGTTTTACGTGTATAATAATATTTATTATATACCACACTCTACTTATAATAATATATGCCTTGAATAATATTATATAAACACGTGTATTTGGGTAATCTTCTTCAAACTAGTTCCATCATATTATTATTATTATGTTATCCATAGGAATTAATCAAACGGGAAACGGGTTGCGTGGACTGAGAATGATATGGTCACCGCGTTTAACATTGCGTGTAAATATTCAAATGTTTTACATAATAATATTATGGGTACCTATTTAGGCGCATGTTTAATAAAAACTATTGAATCATTATAAATATCGCTTAAAAAACCAAATATCAAAACAACGACAATTTTCCAGTTTTCTGTATAGGTGGAACCCACACTGAAATGAAATATTATATGGCAAACACCTGGTAGGGCTTGACAAGTTGCATTTTTTCCCCACTAGATTTGGTCAAGTTAATCAAACGTAAATAAAAGTTACATTTTAATTTTGGTCGAATAAAATATTTATCAGAGTTAAGTTAAAGGTTCGTTTCAAAATAAATAACTTGAGTTATTATAGTTAAAGGTAAATGTCGATTATTCACTGCCTATATACCTAATATGTTTACTATGCCTATCTATTATATGTAAGGTATGTGTAAAATATTTGTTGAATTTCAATAAGATATTTTCGAAATTTCAAGTATATTAAGTATAGGTATTGACGTGCAATCAACTCATTAGTGATTAGAAAAGCAATAATTATTCATACGGCCATGGAGTAAAGTAACAAACACAAAATTACAAAAATAATACACTTTACAACAGTGACATAAGTTGGTAAAGTTTTTGGTTCGCGCTGAAATACGCTGAAATAAGTTTTTGAAATACGTGTATACGCAATCAAAAGTGTATTATTTTTGTGATTTCGGACAGGGACGTCATTTGGGGCGGAGGGGTGCGACGTTACTACTAACTTAAAAATGTTATTAATTGAACTTTCATTAATGTTCTAATGCGCCATAATTAACTTACATCTGTATACGATATGAATATGAATTAAAATTTTTTTTTTTATATATAATATTTATAATACTTACATATTATATATATATATATATTTTTTTTTTAAAAAAAAACGACCCGGTTAAATATTAAAATTAGTCTGCCTAAAAGCTCACAAACCCAAAAAGATACTGAAATGACGCCCCTGATTTCGGATTTATAATAATTTAAAATATATCTAAACAAAAATTTATAAAAACCAACTAAACTAGGTATATACTGCAATAAAACTTTTGTGAATAACTTGACTTCGTAAAAAAAATCCCGTTGAATTAAAAGTTATTTAAAATAATTTAAATATAACGGATAATTAAATTTTTGACTCTTAAATTCGTTACTGACCAGCCATAACCACCAGCCTATATAGGCTATAATATTAATTATGTGTATACACGCAATAATCGATCGTGTTAATAAAATATAATGTTATGTATACCGTTATGCATCTCGGCGGTTATATATAAAAACCGATTTAATTTAACTATTATATCGCTTGAGAAAAAATAAATTTCCCAGGCATTGTTTAAAACGCATTTATTAATATCGAAAAAGGATAGAATTTTTTTCAAATTAAAATATTCCCCGAAAATCGAGGAAAAGAAACGGATACAAAAAAAAACCCAAGACGTTACACTCGTTATTCTGTAATATACAGGTAATAGATAGGTATATCTGTATATCGACGCGCCAGTTCAAAACTGTAACAACTCAAAAAACCTTTATTTTCGGGTAGTTTTTAAAACGTTAAAAAAACCCATACAATTTTATAAATGCTAAAATCATTGTGAAATTGAGATAGAATGACCAAATTTAGTATGCGTCAAGCACATATTGCAGTTCTGAATTATAATAGGTACCTATATTACAAACACCCGAGCAATAACTCGACTTGTTTCGTTTTCCAACTGAAATATTAAAAAAGTTGTACGCAACAACTAGATATATTTCGTCAATGAATACCAGACCATAAACTTTTTATCAACATACTTTGTATAGGTACTTATTTAGAGATTTAATACTATAAATGAATTTGAATTATAATAATTAAATAGCCGATTCCTGAATTATATCGGACGGCTGGAATTTTATTGCTAAAAATGCATTTACATTTACCTACAATGTATTATATAAGGTGTATTATTATTTCATCCCGGGGACTGGAATATTCGGTGGAAAACCCAACGCGACGAAACGATGCGGAGTTTTCTTTGTCGTTCTCTGCACATGGGTACCTAACCGTCCGCACACCACACCGTCGTGGGTAAATAGATTTTAGAAAAATCGTCACGATTTAAAACAAAAAAAAAAACCCCGTTCGTGTTTTTACCGTCTCGGATCGTCGTCGGTCGAGCGCGCGCGGCTAGAGTGGCGCCCCGCGGCCGCCTCGGATTTATAGACGCGACTGCAATATTATTGACGAGATCGAATTATGTACTTACTTTTAAAAAATTATAAAATATTGGTATTATTGTCGTCGTTCGTGTATTTATCGCGGCCGGAGCCGTTGGACCGGTATGATGACAAAATAATATTATATCGTTACATGGGCAGACCGAAAATGTGTCATGGAAAAATAATAGGATAATATATTTCTTCCAAGATACCAGTTACCGAAATTCGGGTTGCGAGTTCGTGTGCGTACGGGCATATTTTATTACCATAGTTATAATGTATATATTCGTGTTATACTCGGATACTTAAACACTCAAACGTCACGCGCGTATACATAATAATCGTCGATAACAAAAAAATACAATAATAATATTATGCAACTCGTCTCGAATAATAATATAATATGTCCATTCCAGTATTCGACGGCACCAATAATGAGCGGGACAAGAACGCGTACATTATTATTAGGTAGCCTATACATTATTTACAAAATATTATCGTACCCGTAAACGTGTTTTATTTTCATTTTTTTTTTTTTCTGTTCGCCCGGTGTTCGTACGCCGGCCGTTATCGCGACAAGTACGACCGGTCTTACTCGTACGTATACCTAAATATATGATAATATTATAATACTACGGTATCGATAAAACACGTTTTGGACGAATAACACAATATTGCAGTTTGCCATTAAATATGTTCGGTGGCCAGTAAAAAAAAAAAAAAAAAAATAAATAGGTTTTCGTCGCAAAAAAATACGTATTTTTTTTTTTTACCTTAAACGAGCAAGAGTAAAAATGGGAGTATATGTATAGGTACGGCGCCCCCATTATGTTACGACGGACTTCATAAAAAAAAAAACAAAAAACAGATACGCGCGGCGATAGAGACCCGTGTAATAATATGTACCTATTTTATACCTACCAATATTTAGCTACTTTCCCCCGTTAAATCGGTATGGATATAACGAGAGCATTGAAAAAAAAAAAAAGCCCCTAATTATTCTAATTATTTTTTGATTAAAATATTAAAGCGTAGGTAAGGTATGGTTTTTTTTTTTCCATTAATCCGGAAAGGCTTGAAAATATAATGGAAAAAAATACAAAATATACAGAAAAATATCAAAGTCGATTTACCTGTGCTGGAAATCGTTTCTGTTTGTCGGCGACCGTGTGCATTTGTAAACTCACCCGGCAGCGCGCACGTACTGAAGATCGTTCGGGTAAAAGTGATGAGCACAAGGGTTCCTTCTTCTTCTTCTTCTTCTACTCCGCCGCCGCCGCCGCCGTCGTCGTCGTCGTCGTCATAACTATATAATATAATATTGTATTCCACCACTCTCGCGGCGCGGGGCCGAGTCCTCGGCCTATCTCACAAAACACGACCATCGCCATCGTCCGCGTAATAATGTTGTGTGTACACAAATGACGAACGTTATTCGTTTCGTTTTCGTATATGTATAATATTCTTTATTATTATTATTATTATTATTATTTTTTTTTTTCAACCATAAAACGTATTCTATTTCGGCGGCCCGTCAGGTCAGGTCCGTTATTGCCTAATGGACGTCCGAGGAATGTGCGTGAATCGCGCGCGATGCAAAAATCGCATCGTATTACCTATATATTGTGCCATAGGCAGTGGTTAAAATGGAATATATTTGCATGGGGGACTATAGCTAATGCAAAAAAAAAGGCGTCCCCTGAACCAATGCCTTAATATTTTTCTAAATATTCATATAAATTTAACTTTTAATCCATGTTATTATTGACCTAATTTGTAAAAATTATATATATATATATACGTATATTACCTACCTATTATTATGTATAATGTACATCATACTCCGTGGTTGTAACTTTAAAATACGCATAT
>JAIPRL010001345.1:55080-86576 GCA_025469235.1 Pemphigus obesinymphae | reverse complement strand
ATAAATTCGTATTGAATATTTTGATCTAATGAATAAATGACTTGTACATGCGCGTGCGTAATATTATGTTTAGCCGGCCCGTCACCGTCGACCACGGTAATTATTTTTGTTATCACTATTTATGCGGAGCTTACACACACTAATATTAATTTACACACGCACACACATACACGGCATTTTCATATTGTTCAAAAATTGCCTATACAATAACCCCTTAAAACACGCCCGCAGAGAGCCGCCTTAACAAATTTTCTACCAGAAGGAGTGCTCCGATTTTTAAAAGCTTATCTTGTTTCCGGTAGCAGATTGCATCTAGTTAGTACTTTATAAAGGTCATTTTTCAATTTTTGCATCGTAATGCATAAGGAAAAACTTCCAAAAAATTATGAAAAAGCGGCAAAAATACGATTTCGTCAAGTCGAGATTTTTCATTTCTTCGTAATTTCGAAAATAATGACTTTTTAAAATTTTGAAATTTACATCGAATATTTAATTTAATAGATAATATATTTACGTTGATTCAGTTTTTTAAAATTTTTGGCTTTTTATAGACATTTTAGATTTTGAAATTTCAAAGTCCTAAGAAAGATAACTTTGGGTTTAAGATTTGAAAATTTTATTCAACGTTAATTATACGTTACTCCAATTAAATAAAAAACCTCGAATATCCGTAGTCACGATTTTTTTTAGTCGTTTGAATTTTGTTAACAAAATTATACATTTTGAGGTATTTAAGTCTAAATAGTTGGTAAAATGAGATTTTAAGACGTGAAAAATGTAATGCAACATTAGTCGTGCATAAATTTAACTAAATTTAAAAATTCGAAAGAAAAAAATTATTTAAGATTCTAAGCGTAGCGATGGAGCCTTTTAGTGGTTTTACAATGTTTCTTTTTCTCTATTAATAAATTTTCTACCAGAAGAAGTACTCCAATCTTTACAAACTTACTCAGTTTCCGGTAGATAATTGCATTTACTTTTAAAGAGGTAATTTTTCGATTTTTTCAATAGGTTTTTAATACGCAAGGAAATACTACCGAAAAACGATGAATGAATGGCAATAATACGATTTTATCATATCGAAATTTTTTCATCTCGTTGGATATTAAAAATCAATACATTATATTTTTAACAACAACTATTTGTTATTTACCTCAATACCAGTGGCAAAACATTGGAATCATAATTGTTCATTTTGAATAATTTATTATAGATTATAGTCATACCTATAAATTAAAATAATGCAACCAATAAAGATTTAAAAAAAAAAAGTCAAGGGGGGCGATTGATCCCCCTCCCCCTTAAAACCGCCAGAGATGGTAATTTTACTGAAATAAAATGTACGCGGGAAGAAATTGGCGAGCGTAGCGAGTGGTTTTTTTTTTCTTTTATTTGGGCTGGTCAAAACTTTTGCCCCTCCCTTTCAAAGACTGAAATGACGTCACTGGTAACCCTTACTATTGATTTTATAATATACCTACTTATATTTTATAATACTATAAAATTAATTTCCTTAATTTTAAAAGGAAAAATAGAGGAAATGATGAATTTATTTTTGTATTAATAAAATGTACAATTAACATATTAAATATGTGATGCTGTGCAGTACACAGTGGTGAATCTTAGAGTTAACTGCTGGTCGACAAATTCAGAGAGGGGTCTCAACCCATAGGTTTATTTTGATTCTATATTTTTATAATTTGTTAATAAACTACTAATTTCTTTCAATAATAAAAATATTAATTTTATATATTCATCGGTACATAATTTAAAATTAAGTACATTTTAATATTAGGTACCTAGTAACTATTTTTAAAACGTATTAGTTGGACCTACTAAATGAAATGAACTTTATATTTTATATAGGTACTAGCTACTTGTATTTTTTGTGAAATAACTCAATAAGGTTAGTGTTCTTCTTTTTTCAGTCATTTCATTTGATTTTAATATATTTATTATATGCGTAACACATACAAGTACACTGTACCTACAAAATAGTACGAAAAACGAAAACCACAGACGGAACGATAACATATTGTGTGTGTGAGTGAAAACAGTGAAGGAGACGCCCAGACAATAATATAGAAATACGAACGATACGCAACAGTGCACACTTGAATATCGAATATTATAAAATTTTGTTAAAAACTAATAAGATATAAAAAAAACAATATTTAAATCTAACATTTTAGACTCTTGCATCGACCTTCATATAAATTACAATTTAAATATATGTGGTTACGTAATATGTTCACAGAACATTGAAAGCATGTTTAAATCTTCCTGAAATTTCGGGGAGGACTGCAGCCTCTTCAGACCCTCTTGGCTACGCCACTGCTATGTTATGAATCGAAATCCCTTATCTGAATAGTTTAAATACGAAAAATGTCGATCATAATATCAATAGAGTAGATATAGTTTGATGGAATAGGGCAGGGATGGGCAACTGGCGGCCCGCGGGCCTCATCCGGCCCGGCGTCCCTTTTTATCTGGCCCGGACTTTCGAAATTTTTATAATCGAAAATTTTAATACAATTTACTTCAAATATAGTAAAAGTGGCTAGGTAAATTATTTTTCGGAGACATTTTCAATAATAAAATATATATTATACTTAGATATTAGTTCTTATTATAGACATAAAATATTTATTAATGCATTTGTTTCATATAATATTAAAAAATACAACTTTATATCTGGCTCGCAACAATTTCAAGTTTCAAAATTTAGCCCTCTAGTTACTTTGAGTTGCCCATCCATGGACTATAATAGGGCGTCGATTGTTAAGCGATACGGGTACACCAGTTCGAATTCCACTATGCCAATCTGATTTCTTTTTTTTCTCGATCTCGGCGTCCGCGAAGATAACAAATGTTTAATGTTTATCCGACATATACGATATGTGAACGAAAGCGCTATACATTTTCTTATCGTTGCAACTTTTATTATTAAGTATTTAACATTATATTTATTATATTTTTTTCTGGTCGTTTGAACTACGTATAATTGTACCGAGTACCTATTATAATATCTTGTGGCAAGTTCGTATTTTTTTCGGACATTTGTAGATTTCCATCTGAGGATAATAGTTTTATAAAACACCGAGAACGGTAAATCCGACCAACTGATTCACATAGTAGATAACTTTATTATATTATTTTATATCTCAAAGTAATGAATAATAATTATAATAATAATACAATTAATAAGTAATTAATACATTCGGGTGAGCTTATATTGGTAGGACTTTTCATATGGAAGGACAAACATTTCCACATATATAAAAGCTTGAGAAAGAAAAGTTCGACCGAATTCACATATGTGGAGTAGGTACCTACTATATTTTTTTTATACCCACATTATATTATTGTGATATTTTTCAAAATTTTTATTAAATATAATTCATGTTCTTATAAAAATCTGTAAATAGTAAGTTTAATAACATTTTGATTACCTATATAATATATTTTATCAATCTACAACAGAAACACTTTATGTGTGAAAGACTATCTTGTAGAAAGCGAACACTAAATTCCGCCGCAGGGGAAATATTTTAAAAATCAATTAATTAACAGTATTATTTCTTAGAAAATTCTGGTCACTGATCATTCTGGATCCCGATAAAATACATAATATGAGGTGTACAAATTACATTAAAACTACTTATGTAGTGTTTCGCTCAAAAAAAAGTTATACTTACGAGTTACATGGTATCACACTCTAATAGACTTACAAGTTCAAGATTTGGCACTTAAAAAGTATTGAACTTATAAGTAGTCTCGCCTTAAAGGAAATTAATTTACAAAAAGTTGCACCCGGTTAGTGTTGCACTCAAGCTAGAATATTATAGTACATTATTATTATATACCTACTGTATTATTATATACTTCATATTTTCACCTTCAAAAATGCATTTATTTTCAATGTATTCAATGTTTCAAAATATTATCATCATAAAGACACCAATAGTGTATTTGACCTGTGTCTATAGGGGGAGGGGAACAAAACAGATGTTTTTATACGTATAGAATACACATTATATTATCTTTTTTTTTTCAGAATCAAAAATGTTTTACATTTAATTACCTACCTATTTTATGAGTGATGAGGGAGGGGCGAGTATCCTCATCGCATCGCCCCACTTCTAATACGCACATGAAAAACACACCCCTAATAAGTTAATCTTGTAATGAAATTATTTCAATTATTTGGTTATAGGGAATAGAAATAGAAATAATAGAGTAATTAGGTCAAAAAAACTTGTTTTGATGGAAATGGCCTATAAGCTATAAAAAAAACATTGTAAAATAGTTTATAAATTGACTAATTTCCTCAAAGGAGAAATTTTTTGACCAACTAGATGAAATTTTCTATCAGAAACCGGGTAAACTTGTAGAGATCAGAGTACTTCTTCTGGTTGAAATTTTCTATACAGGCATAAAAAAAACACATCAACGTAAAACCAATATATTACTCACTTCTCTCAGAATCTAAAATTGGACTTTTTGAATTTCACCTCACAACCGGTTTATCTATGATGAGTTAAATTTTATGGGTTAATAGTAAGTATATGAAATGTATATTGAAAGTTACTATTAATTATTGGAGAAACACATGACGATACAATTTAAATGATTTTTACGGAAAAATGTGTAAAATGTGTTCCAATAATACGGCAAGGTAGTTGGAAGTGGCATATTTTTTTAGTGATTTAGACCTAAATGCCTGACAAAGTTTAGGGTACTTAAAAGGTTCCTATTTTAATTCTGTAAAAAAATTTTAATTTATTGACTTCTTTATTATTATAATTATATTAGGTCATTGTGGGAACCGATTTTTGATATTATAATAATTAGAAGTATGTTAAAAATATCTAAAAATGTCAATATTTATTTTCCTTTTATTTCTAAAAATTGAATCATTTAATAAGAATTCAACTTTTACAATAACTTTGCAAAAAGATTGATCAATATGAAAAAATGTGTTTACAGAACTAAAATCGGAATACCCTAAGTATGGTTAATTTTGTCAGGCTTTTTGGTCTTTACAGATGTAAAATGAAAAATTAATTTTTACATTATACTTCGACTCACTGACTTGTGCCTACAACGTGCGTGTGCGAGAATCAGTTCTTGGAAAAACGTATCGGTTATCACCGAGTCCAATATTAAGGGGAAAGCGGTCCGTTTCTAAGGAGTTTTGAATAGGCAATTTAAAATACGCAAGCATACGAGTCGTGAGAGTGTTTGAGTAATAAATGATTGTTAGTGTGTATGACTTCCAGGAATACCTACTTATTACCGCTTCTTATCTGTAAAATGGACGACCTACGATTTTAATTTCTTATTAATAGATATTAATATTGTCCCATTATTATAATAATTTAGTATGATAACGAGGAGGATTGATAATAACCATACAAATTATTTCATATTTTACATAAGTCATAAGTGTAAATTAACTTTGACAGTCGTCGCTACAGCTTGTTGCCGCAGACGGCTGGTGGCTGTATAGTCAATAGTGTATAGCCATAGGTATTTTGTTTACTCATATGTTATTTATGATAGCATCGGCAGATTATGAATTGTATATGATTATGAATTTGAAATACAGCTATTAGTTGTATTTCCATTTTTTATACACAAAAAAACTGCTGGAATTTTTAATGAATTGTACAGGTTTGTTATTATTATTTGTTTCAATACATTATTTCGCTTAATGTCTAATAACTAATTAGTAATTTATTTATTCAAAACTTTAATATTATAGAAACTATAATTATAATTTATAGTTAGGTATATAGTATATTATAAAATATTCATTATATTCTAGTTCAAGTATTGAACATATAAGTTCTCTGGCAGGGACGTGTCTCAAAAATATTTGGAGGGAGGGTTCTGAATTGAGTTTTGACGACAAAAAAAAAGTTATAGATTTCATCAATTTTTCAACTGAGAGAAAAATAAAAAAAAAAGGTAATTTACACCTTAATTTACTGACAGACATAATTTGTAAGGAGTTAAACCCTCTCCCCTCCTAATCTTGTCCCTGCTCTCTGGCACTGTTATTGCCTATTATTATGGTAGGTGTATAACATATTTTAGGCATAGTGACTTATTTTCATAGGATATTAATTGTCTTTTTTTTAACTAAGGGGGTTGTTAGACTCTACAGTGGCGTAGCCAAGATTTTTCAAAGGATAGGAGGACAATATAAAAGATTTGTTTAATAAGTATCATATTTTTGCTCGGGTACACAAATAAATTTTAAACAATTTATTATTTCAGAATACTGTAAGGTGTGATAGATTGATCACAAAATTGGGAATAACCCAAAAGTGACTTGACTTTACAAAACCATGTACCTAATTTGGTATTTTAAAACAATAAAAAGAGTTCATTTTTTGACCATGAATTTAAAGGTATTTTCAAAACTGGCCACTTACTTTTTGAGTTATAGGAAAAAATTTGAAAATCACTATATTTTTCAAAATACATTAAAAATAATCAATAATTAAATGAAAAAAAAAATAATTTTAGCATACTGATAAGTGATAAAGGTATTGTTAGGTATTTTCAGAAAAATATTTACTTTACCCTGTGACCTACTCGATGCGGCTTTTCATAACAAATCGCCGGGGATATTTTCTATTTAATAAAATATTTAGTCAGATACTATATATATATTTATATATAAATACTATCAGATTTGAAATCGGAATATTCTATGCAGCTTTGTCAGACTTTTAGGTCTAAATCAATGAAATAATATATCGCTACCAATCCCCTTAAAACGAATTATATTATTACTACACTGTTACTGCTATTGAAAATTGACAGGTGATAATATATATTATTACTTTAATAATATTCATTGTGGTTTTAATTTCGTGTGAATCCTTTGTAACGGGACAGAACCGCCGTGTACACACTATGCACATAGCTAAAACGGCCCTAAGGACCACCAATAATATTAAACAATATAGCGCCTATGGATACCACCATGTATACATTGGCGATATACACACGCAACACCATGAACGAATACTCAAGCCGGTCTACGAAACGATGACGGTCGCGCCCCCACCACGTAGACGCGGACGGCAGCAACGAGTAACCCGCTCGCACACGCAGTCCGATTTCCCGACGACGGTGCGTGAACGACATCACACGACAAGACCGGTATGTATACTGAGACCGAAACGGCCAATATACACCCAAGTCCGGGATTGACCAACGGCATGGGGAATTCCGATGCTTAAGGACTTGGTACGGTAGGTACTACAAGTACCCGTCACTTTTTCCGAAACAACAACACCCTACATCCCGGAAATTATCGCCCTATCGCCCTTCTTTTGTCCATCTCGAAGCTTTTTGAAAAAATCATTCTGGAGAAACTCAAAAAAGCAACAGACCCTTATACCTATCCGTCCCAAGAAATTTGCCTTCGGGGATCAACATTCTGCCGTCCTACAACTCACCAAAGTTGTTGACCATATCGGCAAAAGCTTTAACAATAAAGAGGTAACATCAGCCATTTTTTTGGAAATGGAGAAGGCGTTTGACAGAGTTTGACATGAGGGCCTCCTTCACAAACTGTGTCAAATGGCAACACCGATAGCTCTCATCCACCTAATCAAGTCCTTTCTGGAAAATAGGTCATTCAGAGTCAGAACCGAACAAAAATTAACTACCAACAGACCTATTCGTGCGGGCGTCCCACAGAGATCGTACCTATCCCCAACACTATACTCGATATATACGAACGACATCCCAGTGCACCCAAACGCAAAAATCGCCTTATTTGCTGACGACACCCTTTACATTACTAATGACCGCAATCCTTGACGTGCCATCATCAGAATTCAGAAACAAATTAACATAGCCGCAGAATGGTTCGTGAAATGGCGCCTCACTGTAAACCCCAATAAAACGACCGTCATTTTATTTAACAAAACGCTCATCTCCAAACTGCCAAAAATTAACCTTCTGGGCCAATCCATTCCCTGATCTTCTGTGACCTTCGGGGTCCACATCACAAACACTGAAAAAAAGGCCACTAGAATACGCGGAATACTTTATTCCATCCTCAACTGGAAAAGACCTGTGTCACTCAAATCCAAACTTTTGATTTGCCAAGCCTACATCAAGCCGATAATTACTTATGCAGGCCAAGAATGGGGATCCTCCATTTCCAAGTCCAACTGGAACAAACTGGAAAGGGCCCAAAGCACCGCCCTCAGAACCATAACGAAGTCACCCAAATACATCTCCAACCTAACAATACGCAACTCCGCCCACCTACCAACCATTCGATAAACTATTCTTCGCAATACGAAAATCCTTTTCACCAAAAACTCTCTTTCCACGTTCCCGCACATACGCGCCCTAGGGCACACTGACGGCAAAGTTGACAGACTACACAAAAAGGTCCGTCCATTTAGCTGGGCGCAATAAATTAACTTCCTTTTTATTAATTATTAACTTTGTAAATATATTACCACAACATTATATATACATACACATTTTTAGTAAATTATATTCATATTATATAATATATGTCTTATATGAGTTTATAAAGAATAAAACTATGAATATTATTATATTTTTATGATTAACTGGTTTCACACTTTCTTAGACATTTATATAATATTATTATACTTATATATTTAAACTTAAACATATTAGTGAGAGTTTTTATGTATTACATACTAAAATTATATATATAAGATTCAAATGTTTGACCCCCAAGTGAAAAATAGTTTCTCACCACTGAATCTGTTGCAAAATTTACTGCGTATGCTACTCGTATGCTGAGTGATGGACCCATTCATAAAAATGTAAAAATGATAGTTTACAAGTTTTTTTATTTTTTCGTTTTTCTTTCTTTCTTTTTTTTTAAAAAATATTTAATGAATGTTAATTTTTAATATTGCACGAATAATTAATATTTTCGTTCAAATATTTAATAATCTTCTATAAATGGAAATTAAATATTTATTAAACTTTTGCTATTTTCTTTCAAATATTTATTAAACATTCAATAAATATATCCATGTGGGTGGGATGTATTACGAAATTGTGAGTTGATAATTTTCATTTATAGTTTTGGAAATGAAAAAAATCATTATTTCGAACCATTATGTAATGAATATTTGACTAGATTTTCTTAATTTTTATTATTTATTAAAATATCGATTTTTATATGTATGTTTATTAATTATTCTATATATTTAATAACAATAATGATTTGTTAAAATGTGGGTTATTGAAAATGTATATTATGCATATTTTTATAATTTTTTACTGCTAATAATGTTACTGATCATTTAAATTTATTACCTATTAAATTTGTATTTTATTTTTATCTTATTTTTTCTTATATGATTCACACTTTATTACTGCATATGCTCTATATAATGAGTACATTCCCATATGTTTACTTCCACGTTTAAATAATTGACAATATTGTCTTTGTTCTTCATCAATACACCACTGCATATCATACTCGATAAATTCTTTATTGCCATCATCATCACCTGTTGCAAATAAGTGATCGTAAAAATATACATCGTAAACATATACCTAAATAATATTATTATTATTTGTCAGAACTACAGAACTAAAGCGAATGGGTACATTTCTAAAATTTCAAAATGCCACTATCTTTACATCACAATAAATGCATTATCATATATTAAAAAAAAAAAATCGTTGGTATTTAGAATCTACATACATGCCTAACATTGTAACTTAAAGTCTAAAAATGTTTTCTGTAAATAAACTTGTCCCTTCAGAAAATACAAACCTGTAATAGTTATAATAGTTGTAGGTACAACACTGTTGTAGTATTACAGGTACAAGTATAATCGAGAGTATTCTATTATATAAAATACCTTTTGAACATTTCTTTTAAATTAAATAAGAAAAATAATTTTAATTTGGAAAATAAAATAACAAAGCTATTAAGTAAGTACCTATGAGATTTTTATTTTTGAATTTATCAAAATTATTGTATTTATATTATTATTATGTAAATATATAATATGTATTATTTGTCAAGGTCGTTTTGAGTATTGTAAGAATAAGTATTTTCTTTTGTTCATATCTATACTTATTTTACATTAAAAATTTGATTATTGAAATATACATGTTACCTGTTAGACAGCGCTTCTCACAATTTTGATTTTCAGATCCAACACAATCACTAGTCTCACAATTTGGTCCTGTCGGACTAAGTCCATTTAAACAAATATTTTCATCGATTTCATACTTTGAAGCCCTGCACAACGCATTTTCGTTTAAAAGATTTTTTGAAATAGCTTCTTTTTTTTGGAAAATTGGGCATTCTAATAAATATACTGTTTCTAAGAGTTGCATTATTCCACATATGAATAAAACAGTCTGCACTCTTCCACATCCCATTTTTTAAAAAAGTTAATCTAAAATTTAAAATACAATAAATATTATTTAATTTTTTTTTTTTTTTTTTATTAGTTATTTGTAAATTATATCTCTTCTTGAGAGGCAAATATCTCTAAAGTTATAATAAAATATCTTGGTCTTGGTCTTGCAAATTATTTCAGTCTTGCTTTTTTTAACCAAATTTATTAATGAGGATATATAATTTATATATTTATATATTATACTTATACATGGGTGGATACAGGGGAGGCAATGAGGGTAATTAATCTCTCCTGTTACAAAAAATTGGAGTAAAATGGGCATACAAAAATAGGTTGATGATAATTTTTTTTTGTTTACTACTATTAAATTGCCTATCCGATTCAGGACCTCTATATCCACCATGGATGTGTATAATATAGTATAATATCTGTTTTTGTAGAAAATGATTACATATATAATATTATTGTATTGTAATTAAAATATAAACATAATAAAATAAGAAATATGTATTTACTTTCATTTGAATTAGTTTTCAATATAAAAACAAATTACACTTTAATTATTAAATCACAACACGTGATTACAAGATGCCAATAGTCGACGATATTGATTAGAAAAAAATAGTGTAGGTACCTGTGTAGTTGACTGTTTTCAATAACACCCAACTTTCGAGAAATAGTAGGAATTCTGTTTGCCCATATATTTGATAGAGGATAATCTATTCTGAAAATATTACGTGTACTATAGGATATTGATGATTGCTTTACTTACCAAAAATTTGTAGATTCGGAAGAAATTTTGAAAAACGTTTAGATATTATTATATATCATATGAATATATATTTTTATTTGCATATTTTAATTGTATAAACTATTTAAAATGTATTAATTATTATTCTCTAGGATAAATTTTGACCATACAAAATGTCCGCGGTCAGCAAATAACATTATAGACAGTACAATGTGTATGTTTCCCTAGGAAGATATGGTTTGAGAAAAACTATAAAATCGAAGATAATGGATAATTTACAAGCTCGATGACCATTTTATCAAATGTTCTATTTTTATATAATAGATTATAATAGTAGAGTATAGCAAACGGACTAAGTATCATACAGTATATTTAAGGAGCCGCAATACCTGCGATTTTTAAGGGGTTCTGTATACGCAATTTTTAAGATATATTATGAGAATTAAAAATCTAACAACTTAGAAATATTTAAGTACACTTTTAAATTAATCTAAAATTATTTCCGTACTAATATCACTTTTTAAAGGTGTGTAATCACGAAATTTCCGCATAGAAGACCAATATAAGCGTGATAAAATTATGAAACTTTGGAAAGTCGGATTTACAATCTGTAATGTGAAATTTTCCTTATTACAGGTTAAAAAATAATCAATGTTAAAAATTGTGATTTTTAATGATAAAAAACACGACAAAAAATAAAAAAAAAATAAAACTCCTCGATTGATCCCTAGAAGACAAACTGATGAACTGAAAACAGTTTTCAGAATCGAAATCCGATTTTTTAATGTGCCATAGTTTTGTCACGCTTTTAGGTCGATTTTTTGTTGGTGTTGCGTCTCCTAAACATAGACAAGATAAAAATATAATTGATTTAGACAGAATTAAATTAATTAATAAATTAATATTAAAAAAATATTCCTATAAAGCGTTGTTTTTTAAGGATAAGAAAATTAAAAAGAGAATTTTATAAATAATAGCAGCTTTAAAAAAATATATTGATGAAGTTCAACTTACCTTGTATCAAATGTAGATTTAAACACGTACAAGTCCAAATACTGTTATTCTGATTCATATTGTGCATGCTTTTTATATACGATTTATTCTTAATTTATAAGTTTGAAATTAAATGTTTACGTTTAGATAAGTTGCTATTTCTTCGTATTTCAAGGTTTATAATCAAACCAAGGACTTTAATGTACTAAAAAATGGAAATACAATAATGCTATTTTAAACAATTAAACATTTATTGTTTTACGTTGCGTAAAATTTTATTAATCTAAATTCCCAATCAATATAGTTACGTGTCAACTTAATCATATTATATTTTCTACTTCAAATGATTATATTTTAGTATTTATAAACGTAACAAATTTATCAAAATTTAAAATATACACGATTTGTGACAAATGATATTATTATTGATTATTTATTAATATAATTATTTATATATAAATTGATAAAATCATAAATATGTTTCCAACACCTAAAATTTTTAACATTTATAAATGTTGATTATTTTAATTACATTTTTTATAAATCATATTTTATATATAATTATTAGTTTTTATAATCATATTAACCAAAAAATTTACAAAATATTAAAAATTCTTGTTTGCACATACTTATATGTACAATCATACTATAAAATGATTAAATCACTTAAATATTTTTATATATTATTATACCTAATTTGGCTTGTGAAATTATAAACTTAATCGTTGATCAGACATAATATTTTTAATTAATTAATTTAAAAAATCGTTCAAATTCATCCTTTGAAATTTCAAGTTCGATTTTCCGTTAAAATGAATATGTGTTTAAAATTTCAGCTTTTTAAAGGTTAGTTTTGTTTACAAATATAATAATGTATTTATCATTTTATTTCAACATAGTATATTTTCAACATTTTTATAATTATGAAATCAATATTAAAAAATTTTAAATTCAATATGAAAATAATATCATAAACATTTGTTCAAAGTTACCCTATTCTACAGTATAGAATTATATCATCAGTAAAAAGTTAATTTTATTAACTTTAGTAATAATGAACTGTGAAAAGATAAGTTAATACTATGGGTATTAAAACTAGATAAGTTTATTAATTTAAGGTAAAATAATTAACCAGTTGAATTAACATTTTCCTGTTTGACGAATTTTTTAAGTTCAATATACTATCAGAAAAAATAGTCTATTATCATTGATATAATCACTTTTTTACATTATTTTATGTCATTATTTCTAAGTGAATACTGTTGAATTATTTGACATAAGAATACAAATTGTATATTTTTAAGAATATTGATAGGTAATAGGTATTAATGTAGTTTAAAAATAGCATTTATAAGTCCCAGATTATAAAAAGATGATTTATTAAAAAAAAGTTTTCATGATTTATCTATTTATAAAGAATTTATAAAAATTAAATTTAAAAGTAGTTTTTTTTTCTAATTTTTGGCAGGAATTAGTTTCAACTTTTTCACTAGTGAAAAGACCATTATTTGAAAATAATGTTGTAGTAGTGTATTTTATATTTAAACTTATTGATAATGCTTGTGTTTACGAAATTCAGCCAAAAAAAAAAAGTGATTTTCAATGAATTATTTTACCACACTTTATTTATTGTTATTATTATTAATTTTTCAATTTCATTTACTGGTTTGAAGTGTGTAGTAAAAATTTCGTAATTTTTTCATATTTTTTTTCAGGTATTGACTATAAAAATATGTTTTGTTACAATGATACGTATATAATACATTAATAGTCACGTATTCAATTATTTATAAATATGTGATGAAATTAATTTATTATGGGCTGCCTTAAAAGTTAAAACGTGACACAGAACACAATTATTAATCACTCTAAAGTTTAATTTTTTTGTGCCTTATTCTTGCAATTGGACTTAATGCCAAATTCACGTCATGGTCATAGGCTCACAACTATCAAAATAATTCAAAATCACTTATACCTGTTAATCGAATTAGTCATCGGATAATGAATTTAAATCAACACGTACGATATTTTATATATGAAATCTCGAAAGCCCATATATGTCACATTTAATATCCAAATACTACGGGCAACAGCAACGAAGTTCAAATCACTTTCTAAGACCGAATTTTGATGAAATTATAATAAAAACTAAAGTGGCATGTTGACGTTTTGACGTGCTGAAAAATTCATGCTATCTATCAATTGATATGTACGTGACCTTGAACGTTAGAAGACACTGAGCCAGAGATGTTGTATTCGAGACGGAAGAAGTGTTATTGAAATAAATAATTTAAACAGCGAAGTTTACCGCTAAATGATTATAAAATTCATTGTATGCACACAAAATATGAACTAAATGATCGCAGTAATTCAAAAACTTAAAATAATTAAAATTATTCTAAGTACAAAAAGAATTCAGAATTTGGCTAAGTCCGAAATTAAAACACATATAAAAATCGACTAGTCCTGGAGAGATGTTATACATAAAAAATAGAAAAGCCACCGGTGTGGAGTATATTGGTCGAGTGATTGTCCCAGGTGGTCTGAAATTTTTGTTTTCGGGGACCTAGTTATATAGGAATGATCCCTGTGACCTCTCTACTTGGGGTCCGTTTCCATAATTCTCGGCTTAAGCACAATAATTTCATTGGCCGATAGTAATATCGGATGTCTTCTTTTTTAAGTACACCCGGTTGTATTAAATTCGCATTCTACTTCGTTTTGTATTAGGTCTGCATAAGCGGATGTACACACTCTATTTATTACGACTTACAGATGAACTCATAATTCTTATATTTATATATTTGTCCTGTCCTAATAAAAACATGTGGTCCGTTCGTTTTTCTGTTTCGCCTCCTCTCCCCCCGTCCCGACTCGGGTCGACACTATGAGATAATTAACCACTTCTAATGCATGCACTGGTACCAAATGTATTCTTATTTCTCGCCTCGCACAATCTATGGGGTCCATCTACACGTGCTGAATTTTTGAACTATTCACAATGTTATAATTTAAAAAATATGATTTAAAAAGATATATGTGAGTATACCTACAAATCGGCAGGGTATATAACGACTCGGCATGGGGCCCGTGCATATGGGCCGAACTTTGTCTTGTCATAATTATTATTTTAAAAATATTATTCTAAAAAATAAATATTTAAGAATGAAATCGGTATGGTATATAACACAATAACGGTTGTATAGGTTTTTGTGGTGAAATCAATTTTCCAATTAGTTCCAAATGAAGCTGCCAAAAATAGTTACTACAGATTTCCATAAATGAAATATGAATTATAGTGTCCCAAAAAAAGTATATTTCAGATAACGCTATAGATAACGAACCGTAAACGCTTACAAACAGATTTCATATCATAGAAAAGGGGAATATCAACTTTAATTGGATTTGATATGACTTCCATCGTTCTGCTTTTTAGAAAGCTCTGAAATAGTAATATCTAAAAACCTTTAATTCTAAACCTCATTAACTTCGATACTGAAAAAAATAAGTAAAAATCAATTAACGTTCAATTGTTTGAAGAACATTGAATACAAATATTATTATAATCAATTATTTATGTACTATTTTCTGAGTTCAAAATAAAAGGGGGAAATGTCTATTTACTGTAGGTAAAAGAATGTAAAGTATAAAAGGTTGAGGACCAATGGTTTTGAAGTAATTTTGCATACCTTATGAATATAATATAGAGTACTTATATTAGACAGTGAGTGATTCTAGATAAAGGCTGAGAGGGGGGGCCAAAAAAATGTTTTTTTCATTTATATTTCAAACATACACTTTAATTTTAGGTTTCTAAATATAAGTTTAGACATCTTATATCCCCGTTATTTTACTTTAAACAAGTCATTTTTCGATTATCTCAATATTTTTTTAATGCGTAAGGAAAAACTACGAAAAAATGATGACAAAACGACAAAAAATACGATTTCATCAAATCGAGATTTTTCATTTCTTGGTAATTTGGAAAATAACGACTTTAAAATCATAATATTTACATCAAATCAAACTATTTGTTATTTACCTGAATACCAGTGGTTTAGACAAAACATTGGTATCATAATTATTTATTTTGAATAATTTATTATAAACTATTTATAGTCATGTATATTAAAATAATGCAACCAATAAAGATTTTAAAAAAATTGGTTGAGAAGGGGGTGATCAACCTATCGCTCCCCTCGTAAAACTGCCACTGATACAAGTATAAGTATAATAAAGACAGAGGTACCTAAAAACATTTTTAGAGTATTTTATAATTTAAAATTATTGTTACCTATATTAGTTAACTAATTTTTTATTAAATGAACTACATTTCAGAGGAGTGGAGAATATTTGAACACTCTAAACCTCTTTATTCGACCCATATAGGTATACTCCTGACTGAAACTCGATTGTTCATAGAATATTTTACATTTTAACGATATGTTATACATTATATGCACAAAATATATACATATTTTAGTATTATTTATATATTTATTTTTATTACCCAATTAAATAAAATTGATATTGAAAAAGTTTACTATCATAACTACTAAATAAGATAAAACTGACTGAATATAACTCTATATTAAAAAACATTTTTAGTATATCTTTACAGTATTGATTTATATTATCTTGGATATTAAAAACACCACGTATTAGTTTGAACATATCTTTAATTGGGTTGTAGATGAACACAATTTCATTATCATACTTATCATGTCAAGAACGTTACACTCTGCATTTATAACGACAATAGCTGTAATACCCGGATCTTTGTTGAATATAGTTTTTTAAATTTCTAGACGTTTTTTATAAACATAAATATATGTTCTTTGTATCGAGTTTTAAAACTTCTAATAAAAATTATATCAAAATGGAAATATATAATTTACTTTAAAAAATTATAATTACACATTTAATGCATATGAACATTATTTTTTTAATTGGAAGATTTTCATTTTCCTTAAAATAATTTATGTACATTTTAAAATTTATCTAAAAATAGCCCCATACAAGTATCACATTTTATTGTTGTGTAATTACGATATTTATTTAAAAAACATGTTTCCATACATCTAATAGTAGATATTGTATAAAAATCTTAAAAAATTCTACGAAATTGGAATTTTGATTTGCAAATTCTAAAAACCAATTTGCAATTATTTGCTATTAATTTGCTAAATACTGGTGATAATTTGGGACTCATCGGACAAAGTGGGGGAGGGGTGATAACTTCACGCATATATTGATTATTACAATAAATTTAAAACTAAATTTCAAACAAAAATATTATTTAAATTTTCGTTTGGAATATTAAATTGGTGTTTATTAAATTAATAAATAAAGCATGAAAAAAAAATGTATGACAATATAGTTGGTAAAAGATTAGGAAAATCATTTTCATTGTGTACATAGTGTATATATATTGTGTACCTACTTATGAATATATCAATATATGAGTACGTGTATGAATATTCAAGTACGGCAAAATCATAGTACATTTTATGCACAATCATGTTGTTTTTTTTTTTTTTTTTGTTCTACTTAGACAAATGATAGGCCAGAAATTATGCTTAATCATGTTATAAAATGATCGTTTTATGCTCAACCGTGATACACCGATACTCCCTTAAATGAGAATTGCCAAATGACCAGTTTTAGTTGAGCCCAATTGGTTTTTTTTTTATCTGAGTTTTTTAACCAGTCACAGATGATTAACCGATTAAAGTTTTCAAAAAAATATATTATCAATATCAATGCTGGGCAATTGGTGATTGTTTTAAACTCAGTTAGGTAAGTTAAGTTAAAAGAAAAAAAATAGTAAAAGTTTAAAGTTAATAGTTTTTTCCTTCTTAAACATTAAGTTAGGTTAAGTTTATTTTTTTTTTTGTACGAGTCAATATAACATTTCAGATATACGGGTATAATTAACTATCTATTATTTTCTTGGTAATATTGTTATTTTTTAACATTAAGCATTTTTAAATTTTTTTAAATCATTAACATAGTATAATTCAAAATACTACAATGTATTTATAATATTTATTATTAAAATTAAAAATAAATAGGCTTATTAAAATGTTTAATTAGTATAGGTACCTACCCTTTTCTTCAAAATTTTAACAAATGGAAATTTCTCATTGTAAATTAGTAACGACCTAAATATTGTTTATTGGTGGGAAATATTCCTCAATTTATATTACGAGAAGATTATTATATAATATATATATTTTCGAGAAATAAATAATTTGTATAATATAATAGTTATTAGAAACGACCATTTTGACAATAGACATGATATGAAAACAAAATGTATCAATTATTTCAAAAATAACTTAACTGACTTTTAATTAAAAGTAATTATTAAATAAATAAATTACTCGTCATTTAAAAGTCAATATAACCAAATATAAGTTATTAACAAATATCAAATATAAAAAGTTAAGTTAAAAGTTAAAATAAACTTAACTTTTAACTTATTAACTCGTTAATGCCCAGCATTGATCATTATGTTGTATAATATTTGGTTTATAAGAACTCCAAATGGTGAAAGGTAGTAAAAAAACCGGCGCTTTTCCAAAAAAAAAACAAAAACAAAACAAAAAAAAAAGGAAATTCAATTTAGTACAATATATTTGGATAAAAAAAACATGCAAAATAATACAACATTAAATACTTTTATGAAGAAAACATTGTAGGTGAATTGATTTCTACCAAAGGATTGTAATATTATATTTGATATTTTGGCCGAAAAATTTTATTGCACTTATATATATTTTTATTTTACTAAAGGATTTATTGATATTTATCAAAATGTATTATATTTTGATTTCATTTCAACATTTTTTATTTTATAGATACTTATATTAAGAAACAGTAAATGTACTCTTTTTTTAATTAAAAAGTTCCAAATTTTTAAGTTTAATATTGGCAACGTTTCCGTTTGAGTAAAGATGTCCAATTACAGTAAAATATATATCATAATAAATAAACGTTACATTTAGGTAATTATATATATAATATATGAAATACAGTTTTTAATAAGTAAATATTACATTAATTATTTTGTTTAATTCATATTAATTTGCTCCCAACAAAAATTCAAATAGACTATAAAATATTCTAATATACCTAGTCTATATTTATATTAATTAGTATCTAACAATGAACATACAATTTTTCTAAATTATTTTACCAATTAAAAAAAGTAAATTCTTTTAAAAACCATTAAACAGGATTTTAATCTCTATATAAATACAAAATCAACGTGTGCATTTAATTACCATTAAAATTCGAACACATGGGTTGTAACCTAAATACTAAATAGTATAGGGCCAACACTAGTGAGGGATATGGAACGTCGACAAAATTCAGTTCAGTTGGTAATTAGTTGGCAAATTAACGTCAGTCGATACACTCAATCAGTAAAAAATAAATGGTAACCATTTTTTTTTGCTTATGGTTTTTTTCTGGGAAATATCCGGTAGGTAATATAAAATCAGTTGGCAAATCGTTTTACCTAGCATTTTATTATTAAGAATGAAAAGTTTATATTTTAAAATAATCATTTGTTCAGAAGAATTTTTTTTTTATATAATATATATAATCAATAAAAATTATCGGATTAAAAAAATCCAAGATCAATCTACATAGATAAGATGAAAAAAAAAACAATTATTAAATAAAAAATGAGTTTTCAAAAAAAATTAATTTAAACCTTTTCATTTTCAGGTCATGATCAATAGTTTGTAAAAGTTTAAAGGTTCGGGAATTTAATCGACCAATCAGGGAAATACTTTATGACCTTTTATTTTCCTATGATTACCATTTTCTTTTGGAAAATTAATCGGCCAATTAATTCCCAACTGCCCCTCATCCCACCACGAATATTTCTTAATGCCGGCCCTATTCACTATATAGGTCAGTATAGGTATGATTTATATCAATACTAATATTTATTCTATATTAATATTGTTTATAGTAAAATACATATGTGCAGACTTGTATACAATATGAAATTTCAATAATAGGAGCACAGGAATACAAAGTAAGTAATTAAATATTATATTGATAAGAGTCCCCTTTTTCATTGAGTTTTTTTTTTGGTACATATATATTTATATTATAATATAATATCAATTTTGGTTTATGTGCAATTACATATTAGTCACTTATGGTTTCCACATTTCTACCATACCCGATAACAATTTTTTGATACAAAACAAAACAAATTACATATTTTTGAATAAAACACGTACACTATTTGTTTTATTGTTATTATTTATACATACGAGAAAATAAATAATCGCTCTTACTTTATACAAGTTACATGTTAAATTACAATATTAAAATTATAGGAAGATGATATATTACACATATAACTGCTCTATAACATAATCGAAGTATATTGCCAATTATTTCCTTATTTATGACGTTAGTTTTCTAATAATTTTATTGAAGACCTGTAATTGAATTCCTAATGATGATCCGAAGCTCATTAATTCTTAATTTTTATCACAGAACAGAGTATCATTTATCTTAAACTAAATACCTAATCGGAAATTAACTCTGTCCTCGATGGCTACGTGTCATATTTATAAATAATTTATAATAAAAATTATTAGAAGACAGATGGTTAGTTATTATTATTATTTTTTTTTTATTAAAAATGAATTATAACCTAATACATAATATAGTGATATAGTCACGAGTTAAGTTATTGTAATATTATTAAGGAGTAAAAGTATTGTTTTTATTTTTTACTTTTGACTTATCATTATATAATAATAATAATACCTTTTATTATTGTTATTGATTTGCTAAAATAATGATACACATCTAAATTGTGTTAAATCGGTGGTGTTATATTTCTTTTTACTGGAAAATATTTTTTAAACCACAAAATTTAGTGTTCAATTTGGAATTTTTGGGACAAAATTTAATCTGTGAACATTTTTGTTCAAGGGATAAAATTTTAATTCAACTTGACATAAAAAATTTATAAAAAATTTTTGGGCTGGAATTTCATCGAAATTTTATATAAATCAATAATTAATAAAATTCTTCAAACCGTATACTATATTATAAAGAATTCTGGTTTTATTATTATTTTTTAATATAAATTTAAACAGTGGTGTAAAAAAAAACTCCTGGTAGGTGATATGAATACCAATGTGTATAAAATTATGAATGAACATCTTGCGTGTTATATACATTTATTTACAACTTTTGATATATATTGAATATTAATTTTACCTTTTATTACGGCCAAAAATTAACTTTAAATATCGTAAGATGTATGGAAAAACCTCTGAAATATTACCTATTAATTTAGGTTATTTAGGATATCTAATGTACTACAATATTATAACAATCGAAATGCGTAAAATGCAATCGAAAAACGTGTAACAATTATCTAGGAATTATTATAAATCCAAAACCAAGATTTACACTGAAGATGACAATATGGGTGTTGAAATACGAAAACGCAGTTAGTGTATTATTTTTATGATTTTGGTTAATATTTAGTTATTGTATAATATTCACAAGTTCAAAGGACCATACAACACAAACAAGTAACATAGGCTCAATTGATAGAAAATAATTAATTGTAATAATAAAATTTGTTTACGTCCATTTGTTGAGGAACTAGAGCTCAAGAAAAAGCTGCATGACGTCATAAGATCTTAAGACGCGGCCTATGCTTTTACATAGAAATCACTAACGCCATTTCAGAAAATTATTTATATTTTCTGTTATATTCGACGAAAATGAAAAATTAATACAATTTTCATAAGTCTGTGTGTTTTTCTAAATGTTGGTGTAAGCTTTATCGTATAGAAATAAATATAATATATACAAATTAAATATTAAATATATTATAAGACATTTTAGGAAAAATGAAAATCTAACAAGTTAGAAATAAACCCGTTACAGTACTACTTTTTTTTATTGTGCAATCATGATATTTATTTAGAAAACATGTTTACACAAGATAAAAGAACAATTATTTTGGTTGGTTTGGTCATTTTTGACTACCTATACCTATTATAAAAATTGTAGGCGACAATATTTTCGAGATAAAATTAGGATTAAAGTTTAAAATGCAATTTTAATGCCATTTTGTTTATTTTGTGGGAACATATTTTTACCACTGTAATGTCAACGGTAAACATTAAATTATAACAGATATGTTTTCCTAAATTAATATCTAATAAACTTCTATTTTCGAGTGGTTCAAAATGTTTATGATATTTCGTACAATCATTTTTGTATATACTAACATATTATTATATACATACCTATTATAATAACACCAAAGTATCGAAGATTGATAACGTAAAACTTTAATAAACCCAAAGGTAATAATAATAATATATAATAATGTTACTATTATTATAATCCCAAATTATAGTTTTGTAGAATATATAAATAAACTAACGAATATTTGATAAGCAACTAGTTCATCGTACTATAAAATAGCAGCGGCTGTCACGCGCAATCTCGTGTATGATCTTATAACATTAATATTTTATTTTATTTTATATTTAATTTGTAATAGTTATTTTTATACGATCAAACTTACACCAACATTTAGCGAAACCCAAGGATTTGTGAAAATTGTATTCATTTTTCATTTTTGTCGAATATAACAAAAAATATAAATAAATAACTAAACCACGTCGATGGTTCCTATGTAAAAGAATAGGGCGCCGCCGTAGTGTATGATCTTATGACGCCACGAGTATTTAAAAAAATACATTTTGTGTTCTATGGTTCTTTAAGTATATTTTAACAATAATCTATCGATGGTCTAGTTTATTAAAATTCAACAGTCAAGGCTGTTACACTAATGCGTTAATAATTGTTATTCAGTTAAAAGTAAGTTGGTGAATGAGATATTTTTAGTGATAAATTTTAACGTACCTAATACCAGGTTATTATTACCATATAACTAATGAGTTAACTTTTTATTATAAGTTAAATTAATTATATACAATAATATATAAATTAAATTAAAAAACTATAATATACAAATTTTAATTTTAAAATAAATATTATGAACATAAAAATTTTAATTTTGTGACATTGAAATATTAACAATTTATATTAAAACACTGAAATATTAACTTGAAAAATACCCAATTATTAACATTTTTGGGAATTTAATTCGCCATTTTTTATTATACCTTAGAAAATTTCAAAATTCAATTTTTAACTGAATTAAGTTTTTTTTAGATATTAACTTTTAACTTCACAAAAAATCTAGTTTACATTTAACTTAAAATACTTTATTTAAAATGAACATAATTTTCAACATGTTAAAGGGCAGTAACACATGTGATTTTTAAGGGATTCTGTATAGGCAGTTTTTAAAAATATTATGAGAAATAAAAATATAACAATTTAGAAATATTTAAGTACACTTAAAATTAATCTAAAAATAGCCACGTACCCGTATCATTTCTTAATGTTGTGAAATCACGAAATTTCCGCCTAAAAAACCAATAAGCGTGATAAAATAATGGAACTTTAGAAAGTCAGATTTACAATCTGTAAATAGATTTTAATCTATCGGTTTATCTTCTGGTGATCGATGGAGGAATTTTTCTTTACTATTACAGATTAAAATATAATTAATGTTTAAAAATTACAATTTTTAATGATAAATGATACAGTTAAAAAATAAAATAAAAATAAATGCTTCGATTGATACCTAGAAGACAAACTGATGAACTAAAAACAGTTTTCAGAATCGAAATTTGACTTTTGAAAGTCCTACAGTTTTGTCACGCTTTTAGGTCGATTTGTCGTTGGTGTTACGCCCCCTTAAATATATTGGTTAACTTTCCCAAAATCACCAATAATGTTGTTATGACCTATAATTAACCATTTCTAAATATACGGACCATAGTGGTAACCTACCAAATTATACAATAATAATATACACTAATTTGGCTATCATACGATTATAGTCACAATATATACCTATCATAGAAAATCATTCTGTATTATTTGTATCACATATTACGTACAAATTAATGTTTTGGCATCTAGTTGATATATTTATATCTATCATAAAATGTATATAAGTGAATGTAATAGACTGATACACAATATTGTGAACGATCGTTTTATTGATAATATATTTTTCTATAATTTGATTGCGAATATGTTTACCCATTTTTTTATGATATTACGCTATGAAATTTTGTATTTTATATACAAATTAATATATATATATATATATATATATATATATATGTGTGTGTGTGTGTGTGTGTGTATATATACCGTGGGGTGTGAACAAAAAAAATCCTGTCTGATTTATATATTTTTCAGGAGAGCGTTTTTAAAGTTGAATGATTGATTTTTTTTATCAGTACATCCTTTGGAGAAGAAAATAATATAAATAAATGCTAAAATATCTAGTTGATCATAATTATCATAAGATAAATGCAGAAAAGTAACATAGAGTTAATAAAAAAACCATCAAAACCACAACAATATTCAGTTTTTTAAGAGTAGGTAGTATCCATAACACTTTTATGTACTCACAAATAATTAATTGGTGCACGATAGAACTTTTTTTTTTTCATTCTTAATCACAGAATGTAATTTCATGATATAAAATATTGTTGAAGTGATACCAATAGAACTATAATAATTATAAAATATATTCCATTGTGGTTAACTCTTGTTTACTCGTACATTTTACTGTATCAGTGATATCATGTGATATACATACAACTGTTTTGTTCTAACAAAATTGTGTATTCTTTCACATAGAACTTTTTTGAATTGACTATGATCTTTAAAAACATAAAAGTTCTATCGACTCGTATAAAAACTAAGAAATGTGTAAATTTTTATTACGTACATAGAACTATTTTGTTTTTCATATCATTGTTAATATTAGTCGTAAGATTACCGATGTAAACTTAAAAGATAGACCATTCGTATAATATACAAATTATCAAAAAATACGTTTTTGAAAATTTCAGACATAAAACTTTTTTGTTCTTACCCCATGATACATCTAAATATTCAATAGATTGTTTATTAATAGAAAGCTTGTAAAAACATTTGTTATTGGAAAACTAAATTCTTATTTGATTTATTTGATTACACTACATCAATGACAAAAATAACATGATATCTAGAGTAATTTGTATAATAGATAAGTTATACAAACCCTAATAAATAAGTTCATCAACTTATGGCATAATGTATACAATTACCTATTAAGGTCATGAAAGATTGCGTGTATTTACCTATTGTTTAATTAAATATTATGTAAATAATTTCTATAAATTGAAAGTTTCCGTTTAATATGGGTTAGTCATTCTGGAAGGTTGATCGATGAAAATATTAAAATTAAAATATATTGTTAAAATAAATAGATTTCATAGGTATTTCGTTTTAGTCAAAAATTTTCCATGCGATTCACTGCAGATAACTAAGTATTATGAATCTTTAATACAGACATCTGCAAAAATAACGATCGTTATGTAGATTTATACACATAATTTCAAGTATTTTTAGCCATGTTGACATCTTGGTTATTTAAAATGTAAGTAAAAGTTATCCAATGGAGAATGAAACTGCAGTGCACCTTTACTAACTACAGTTAACTGTAGGTACCTACTACCAACTAACGTGATTCATAGATAATATTGCCTATTACCGATAACCATTTAGCATAACGTGTAATTTCAATCGTTTTATTTCTAAATTTTTGGAATAATTTTAAAATAGTAACTGTTACTTTTCATTATGATCTTAAGATAATAATGTAATAACAATAACAATATAATGTAATATGTTACAATATGGTCCCTAGATTTATAAATGTATAATAAATACCTATATAACTCTACAATAACGTAGCGTGAAAAAATCGTTGTAAAATTTTGGTTTTCCGGTATAACCTTTTTATTTATCTTCAATTAACCGTTCGCAACCATGTGCAAAAAAATGCAAAACGTATCGACAGTACGTGGGTGTATTCCTTGAATTCGATTATTATACGTTTGAAATGACTTCAAATGGTCATTGTATGTCATGTCTCATTCAGAGTAACGTATCCTCGTGCTCGTAGGGTACAATAGTTTGTTGGCTGCCGATGTCGTTGTTCTCTCGATTGCTGGTCGTCGTCAACATCGACCCAGGACTTTCTATCGGTATTATTGTCGAGCTACTATTAGTGAGACAATTGTGGCCCGGAGACGAGTTTTCGTCGGAGCTGCCCATCGGCATCATCAGTAAACTGCAGTTCTCTCTGTAGCCCGACGTGCTCGATGTTCTCGATGGTGCGCTATGGCTGTCCTCTTCCCATATCATTTCGGGTTTGGACAACATAGCACAAATATTGTTATCTAATAATGTTCTGGCGCTGTTGCAATCACATATACAGTTACCCGGTGCCGCCGGAATTTTGTCGACGTCCTCGTGGGTTTGTTGGGGTTGTGTTGTAACTCCTTGTGGAATGACCTAAACACAAATCACAAATTATAGTTTTTTATCGAGAATAAATAGATTAAATATAGATTAATCATATAAAATCATTTGGACATAGATAGTATGACATGAGATAGTAATCATTTCCTTATCTGTGAATAATAACGTCTTGAATATAATTTATAATGGGTGTTAACATGCATGCATAGAAAATGTACAGTGTACACACACACACACACACATATATATATCCTTATTTATTTATATCTTAGGATACGCTATTGGCATCCAATAAAAACACCAATAACATACAATTTAGTTTAACTATTAATTGTAATTAGTAAATCTAATTTTTTAAATATATTTATTCTGTATATATAAAAGAAGAAGTCCTGACTGACTGATTCATAATCAATGCACAGCTTACCGAGTGGCATTTAGTTGGTGTTTGGTCGGTTCACTTGACCAAGGGGGTGCGAACAAACTACAAAGTGCAAATACCGTTTTTAAACCATATTTAATCTTTTTAGGGTTTCCAGTCGGTTCATTTAATAAAACCTCGCGTGAAACAATCGTAGGTTTAATAAATAACCACTACTAAAATGTTTTAGTTCCCGTTACCATTATTATATGTACCTAAAATTTAAATATCCAAAATAGATAAGTAGGTATATTATTCGTTAAAATAACTATAGAAATAATGTTAGATATTTGTTAGTATATTTTTATAGTACCTATTATTTTAAATATTTTAAAATTGGTATGAATAATAACAATATTGTAATATTAAATAATATAATATTAATATCAATTAATATTTAATTTAATTACAAATCTTAATTGAAATATCATGTAATTTACACATGGGATACTATTTTATAATGTTTAAGAATATAGAACTATAACACAGATTTAATATAATACGGAATTTTATCTATTTCTATACATATACTAAAGTTAAATATCCTTAAAAACACTATAATTCATGAATAGGAAGGTGCCCCAATGGTTAAGGCATAGGATTAATTACCTACTATAGGTATAAGAATAGATTAGCTGAAACGAATTCGAATCCATCTTCAGTTAGCCTTTTGTTTTCTAAATTTGAACGGTTATTGCACACATTTTTAAACCAACAATGCATAGTTTATCTCGTGTTAATTAATGTATTCAAAATCAGCGTATGAACGTATTACGATCGTTCCACGCACCATAATGATCGGTTAATTAACCAAATCCGTAATACATAAAAAAACGGAAAGAACAAAAAAATATATAAATTGTTACTCGGGTAAACTATGATAGCTAGCGACTTATATATTATTTATTTTATTTTTATTTATTATCATAGTCTAAGCATGCAGTAAGAAAGAATTTTGAAAAAGTTTTATTTTAAAGCGTTGAAATGGTCAAAAAAAAAATTTTACGTGTTAATTGTATACCATATAGTAGAAAAACCTGAGCCACTCTATTATATTCAAATTTCCCGGGTAACGATTTATATGTACAGATTATTATAATTATGTCAATTGAAGAGATTATTGTAACTGTTTTGCATGTGGCTGTTCACTGGAATAACATCTTTCATATCTCTTATAATTCGAATGGCAAAATCTTCCTATCTCCTACACAGTATGTCTGTGAAATGTCAACTCATTCAGTTTATGCTGGTATTTTTGAATTGGTTGTAGTAAGTAGGATTTATCCCATTTTTATTTGAAGTTAATTATAACCAAAATATTTATGCAAAATTTGGTACAGATACATTTCTTGTAAAAAGACTGCGTCTGACTGAGAACATTTAACTGGGAATATTATTTAGTATTTCACAAAATTCTTCTACAATACCATTGGTAAAAAATAAAAAGCGCCGTGCTAGGTGTACAAAGAGGGTAAAAAAATATCAAATATAACAAGCTGCAAAAAAGTACAAACAAACTAATCCTGCAGAAGGTAATGTAATAGCACTGAAAAAATACCAAGAGAACCATACCGAAATAAGTAGAGCTATGTCAACTAACTATCAAAATAATCATCCAGAAGTGCACAGAGCCACATCAGCATCATATCAAATCATTCATCCTGAAAATCATAAAGTATCGCGAACTCTATACGAGCTTAATAATCCAGGAATTCGAACAGATAATCGACTGCGTGCATGGAAAAATAAAAAGCTTTCTGGTCTGGCATACGATCCTAAAATAGATTATAAAAATAATATTGGCAGTATATATGAAAATCTCCATTTTGTCATGCACTTAAATAGAAAAGTGAGAAGATAATAAATTTTTTTCGATACGTAACTTTGTTCAATCAGTATTTAGTAGACATATATGCCAAAATAGAGACTGAAAAATTACATGTCATCAGATATCATCAAAAAAGGCTTAGAGCAGATAACTATATTCATTTAAAAGATGACATAGGAAAATAAGACGTTCAAGCAGATCGACTTGAAAAGTGTTAGTGCTGACATCCTCTTTAACAAGAGATCCTCGATATATACATAAAAGATCTCAAGATGCATTGACGAAGAAGAAAAAAATTGAATATAGATATATATATATATTTTTCACCCAGCCCAAACAATAAAATTTTTTTTTCACTGTGAAAATGAATGATAATCAAGAATACAAGAACAAGTTTTTTGTATTCTACTACTAATATTATTTTTTGAAAAAGTTTTAAAATCTTAATTTTTATTACATTAACTCAAAAAGAAATTCCACACTCACAATTTTTTTCACGAGCAACGCCTTGAGAGTACAGCTATAATATATAAAATGATAAATTGAGGTTATTATTGAGGTAATGCACAGTCTAAACCGAGAAAGAATTTTTCAAAAAAAGGGTCTAATAAAGATCTAATAAAATATGTTAGATAACGCTTCTTACTGAAATTTAAATATTTAAACGTTATTTTGAGTGATTTACACTTAACTTACACTTAAAATTACTTCCATAGTGAGTTACACCAGCGAGTTACATAACGAGTTGAACAATCACAATTTTTTTCCGGGCAACGCCGGGTAATTTAGCTGGTATATATATAATGGATTCGATTAAATTGTAATATTTTAAAACCAATATATTGTACGTAGTTATAACGTATAATGCTGTGAGCTATCAGTAGTACAATATGTATACATTTCAACTTAATATGTAGATCCAAAAAAATATTAATGATGAATCATATAAAATATTATATTACAACGTGCAAAAAGTTTAATTATTTTTATAAAGTTATGATAAATAAAATAAAAAATAAAAAATAAATTAACAAAAATGTTAAAAACTAGGAAATTAAAAATTTTTTAGTTTATTAGACTTCCTTATAAAAAAATTATATCAGATTAGATATAGACATTTAGTAATGAAGACAATTAAATATTAAAATTATGAAAAAGTTGCTTGTATTAAAAATATAACTTGGATACCTTCATACGACGACTTTGACGAAATCTGAAATTTTTCCGACTCTCAGCTTTTGAACGTTGTAAACGTAATTCATTGAATTTAACGGTTGCGTCAGTTTGGTCTCCATCTGAATTTTTTGATTCTAAATAACAGTTAAAAGAATATTTTAATAATGATAAATTATAATATAATAAGTAATACCATTCTATTTGTATAATTATTTTGTCTATTTAATGACATATTAATAAAATATAATTTTAAAATGATAATTTGTAATATTATTCTACATATTTTTAAGTGTTAAAAATTGTATTGTATAAAGATAAATTTTAAATATTAATTGATGCTATTTAAATATAATATCTTTCAACATTATCAGACTTGGATAAAATACTTTCTAAATGTACGTATTTCGAATACATGTTTTGAATACTTTTAAGAGTATTTAGAATACTTTTTCTTATCTAGATGTACTAAAATTCATAATATAAAGTAATATGAATTAGTACTTTATTATTATATTATATTATTATTTAATTGAATATAAACAGTTAACAATATATGTTTGAGGGATTCTAATTATTTTAGAATCTGAGTGATCAATTTACATTGAAGTTTGACTGAATTATAAAAAATCATTTTTTTTAAATATATAATTAGACCTAAGAAATATTTATTTTCACTTAGTATAATACTTATATAAAGCATTCAAAATACTGTATTTAATACTTTCAAAAAGTTCAGAATACTTAAAAAATATTACTTAAATACGTAAACAGTATTCCGAATACTGTATTAGGAATACTATCCAAATCTGAACATTATTTATAGCGATATGAGTAAAGAATATTCTCAAGAAGTTTATTACCCTAGAATATTTTTATGAAATAACAATACGTGTGAAAATTACACTAAAATAAAACGTAATTAAACGTAACCTAAATCGTAATTAAATTTGGTCATAAATCCCAATGGTTTCTGTAAATCTTTCAAATTTATTATATTCATAATTCATAACGATAAATAATAAAAATTAATCATATCGTCGAGATTTCCGTAGAATCAAGCGGAAAAAACGCTTTATAAACATCATATTTATATAACAATAAACTGATAAGTGATAACCACGATTTATGTTACAATATATGTCTTAAAATCATGGTCATAACCATGAAGACTAGAGATCTAGTAATAACTATAATTAACCATTACTGTGGTAATAATTGTGATATACCTACATTTGTTCGTACACAATTATTATTGTCCAACGGACAACGTAGTACGTAGGTACTATTACGTAGGTATTATTAGTATGTTACCATTTTCAATATATAATATGTGTTTTAGATTCTGAGCGTAGCGAGGAAGCTTATGGTTTTACAATGATGTTTATTTATTTATTTTTTTTTTTCTGTAAACACTTTTTCTACCAGAAGGAGTGCTCCGATCTTTACACTCATACCCGG
>JAIPRL010001345.1:0-54980 GCA_025469235.1 Pemphigus obesinymphae | reverse complement strand
GATATGAGTTATGTATACTACACCGAAGCTACGCTCAGAATCGTTTTATTGAATGCAATGATTTATCATTGCTTTCAAATTCAATACATCCACCAAAAGTACCCTGCCCAGTAGCGAAGTGCATCCAACAATACTGACACCCGACGAGCGAAGTGCTTCCACAACCTACTGACCGGCTTTTTTAAATTGATATCATAGTATTAAATAAGTCGACTGTACCGGTTGTGGTTATTGCACCAGTTATATGTCTATTTGAGTTTTATGTTTTGTTTAAGTCGTTTAAGAATAATATTTGAATAATAAGAATACATTTAGATGATTGTTTATCAATATATCAATATACCCTTCATTGCTCATTAGTTATTAATAATATTAAATTCGATTATTTTTATTATTTTATACAATTATGTCCACAAAAATAATGCTAAAATTAATTATTTTAATAAAAATAATATTTATAATTTTTAAATTGATAAAATATGCCTAAAAAAAGAAAATTACCAAAAATTCTCGATTTTGGAAAATATTCTTCTAAAAGATTATTATCGTCCTTTTACAACACTAATTATTTATAAAAAAATACTGTAGGGTACGATTATACGAGTTTAAGTAAATATATTTTTAAATAATGGCACTGAACTTATAAGATAAGTTGTTATCAGGAGTGACGTACAATTCTCTGCCTATATTTATTTTCAACAATCATCCGTTATTTAGTCTTACTTATTAAAAATATAATTTAGTTGTATTTAGATAAAATGAAATAATTCTATATTGCTATCTATAATCAACAGTGAATAGGCCTATAGAGAAAAATAGATTTTCCTAATGAACTCGTATCAGTGGTGGCCATTTGTTTTAAAAATAATTTAGAATCAGTATTTAATATTCAATATAATATATTTAAAAAAAATCTGCAAAGACTTTTTCAATTAATTTAATTTGGTTAAACTTCTTACAAAATATAAAATATATTAGGTATAGATAATATACTATATTTTGCGACTATTCCACAAATATAGCTATTATATAGACAATACTCGTGAATTTGGGCTCAGTAAAGAATTATATACTATATGTATAAACATATACTAATATACACTATACGATAAGAAATATAATACACATTTAAAAAAAATAGTAGTTGTATTATAGTCGAGTTAAATTAACGTCGAATTAATTAATTCAGAAATTAAGACTCTACAAACAATAATTCATCTATTGTAAAACGAATTTTTTTTTTAAAGATCTTACACCTATATCGTTATTATATTAGGTATTTGGAAATGCTCATATTCTTTGAAAAATACTATAAGTATTTAATAGCTAAAATATAGGTACCTATATGAAATGTTTGTTTTATTGAGATACTTTAAGTTTTATGTGGTTTTGTTATTTTTAAACATTTTTTGAAAACATTCAATAACGATTTAATTTTTAAAACATTTTTTATGTTTCTAAAAACTTTTAAAATATTTTTATATTTTTTTTCTTTCTTTTATTATTTATAATAGATCTCAAGCAAGCGATCTGCTTAGATTGTAATATAGGTACTCATATGGTGTCCTTTTAAAGAAATTTCTGGTAAGAATAAAGTGTCTATGTACCGGTCTATGTTTATAACCTATATTTCACATATTATATTCAACATATTATTGTAAACGGTGATGCATTAAATAATAACAATTAATGTCATAAGAAAATAGAGGATTGTTGATAGCGTGCTTTAATATATTTAGGTAGTGCAATTTATCTGGCAATCATAATGGAATTACGAGTATGCTACATAATATGTTAAATGGATTAAAAATAATTATTTTAGTTTGGAACTAATAAATCTAAATCGTGTCTACTAATCATAAATAATAAAATAATAGTATTTATACTATTCTGAAAAACTTGCCTCTTTGAATACACCCCAATGCTTTTTCTTGACTACTTAAATTACTGCGTACGCTGGATATCGATTCTCTATGTGTGTTTATGGTACATACACTGTATGAAGGATTTGAGTTTCCTGGCACCAAATTTATAATTGATGGTCGATGTTGAGTTTCAGATGAACTTCGTAAGCCATTACTAGATCTTGTTCGTTGCTCATCTAATGAAGAAATTATAGATATAAGAAATAAATTATTTAAATACTTATATTAAATACTAAATTTAAATTAAGTTTAAAAAAATCAATTTTAAGTCAAAAGCAGAATTAAGAAATAAGTAAGAATACTGCGAGTTCATAAAACAAATAACTATACCCAAACGATCGTCCAGTTCTTGCTTAAGTTCAGTCATTTCATTCATTAATTCAACAAGTAGAGAACTTCTACACAATGGAGTTATAGCTGTATACTCTGTTAATTTCTCTTTCACTAAATTTTGCGAATTTGTTTCGTGTTCTGTCACGTTTATTAACCCTAACTAAAAAATTAACTAATTAGTTAATCATAGTATAAATATTATCACGTATATTATTTACTCTTTGCAAAATGAAAGGCTGGAGAAGGATAAAAAGTGGTGATCGATTAACGATTATAAACTCTATAAAAGACCAAATTGATGCCCTGGCATCTTGTACATTCATAAGTTCTTTCACAGTATGTGCTATACGTTGAAATTGCAAAGCTAATTCACTTTCAAAACACACGAGCATTATTTTCAAAGCTGCAAAAATAAATTTGAATCTATTAATATCGTTAATCTACATGGATACAGCTTTAAAAATAAGAACCTAAAAATAGAACTTTAAAAAATGATTTTGAAACTATAGGTGATGGCTTCGAATCCCGATTGAACGTATAGGAGTTAGTCCGTAGATCTGATGATTGTTTCATATTTGTAAGTTGGACAAACGTTAGACAAGTCGTTTTTACAGGTGGACTCATCGAGTTTAACACAACTGATAGCATAAATTTGATATCACATGGTCTCATACAATGCATATCTAAAATACAATTAAAATAAATGTTTAATTAATAAATATTAATATTAATATTAATTTATTCGTTTATTCGCATAAGTTTATATAGATTTAAGGGAAAAGATGATGTGTCTTTAGAAAATTAATAGTGTACTGGAAGATCGGAAAAAAGCTGTAGAGAGTTAAGGATTAATGATTAGTAGGGGTAAAACAGAATATATGATTTTGGAGAAAGGCGATACCGAGAGAATAGGTAATGATTAATAATGAAGTTGAGTGGGGATATAGTGGGTGAGCTTGAGAAGTTAGAGTATTTAGGATATTTTCTACAAAAAAATGGTGTTTGGAAGGTGATATGAAACATAAGATTATGTGTGGACAAATGGAATGGAGAAAAGCATCAGGTATTTTGTGATAGGAGAATTCAAATTAGTTTAAATGGTAAATTTTATGACACTACTCAGGTCTGCGATGATGTACGGATTGGAGTGTTAGATTGGAGAACAGGAAAATAAAATAGAGTATGAGTGTAGTATAGATGAGAAGATTGAATTGGTCAGTTGGAAAAGTGGAGTAACTAAAGAGGACAAAATACGTTTTAAATATATAAGGTATAGTATAAGAGTTTGGAGCAATTGTGGACAAAATGAGGAAGAATAGATTGAAATAGTTGGGCATGTTTTTAAGGAGTGAAGAGACAGAGAGAGTGACAGTAGTAAAGGGAATTTATGTTGAATGAAAGAGGGGAAAAGATTTTAAAAAAGAAGTGGGAATGTAAAAGAGAGTGATATGAGATAAATGAGTGTAGGTGAGAAGGATGTGAGAGATCGAGTTCTATTGAAGTTGAGGATTAGGTTGTCCGACCACAAATATTTAGGAAGGAGGGCGAATGAGAAGAAGATGGTTAAGTTTATATACATTTTGATCATTGTTAAAGGAAAACTAGTTGGTAATTATTGTTTTGTTATTTATATTATTTAGTAAACCCTACCTTTTTTCCCTATACCCACTCTGAAACAGAGTGGTAAAAATAAATTCATAAGAAAGCCTTCAGTTTTAACTTGAGATGACATTATGTTAACCATTCCTCCAACTGACTGTTCAAGTGTATAATTATCCTGGTAACATACAATATATTTATTTTTATGTTAACAGTATTATATCCTTTTGTACTTTCACCATATTAGGGAAATCGAATATGGTTCTTGATAGATATCACAAATCGCTAACAAATTTTGGACAGGTTTGGTAATTATAGCCAACTTGCACCAGAGACCAGATGCCACTAGCGAAAACAATTCATTGCCTACCTCATTGAATATCTGGGAGCCGAAATGGGGAACTCGTGGGACGAAACAAGAGTTTTGACCAGTCGACCCCCACAATATATTCATTTGTATAATATATATTTATTATTATTATTATTATATATATATTAACGTAAATATAATAATATACGTGTAGAACTACTTATAATATTTTAGTCGTAATTTTTTATACATATGTGATTTGAGTTAGTAAATTTTTTTAAACTGTCGCCGTTGTATTGTACGTTTTATATATTAGGTATTTATAGTTTTTTTTAGAAAATTTATTTCTTAAATAGTACGATTTATTAAAAATATAAATTATGTGAAGTAGAAATTTGAATATTTATAGAATATTCGTTTAATACTCTATCTGCTACACAGTTAAATTTGAAAAAAGTTTGGTTTTTCGTGAATTTTTATATATTTTTTCTTATTTTTCATTATTTTACCTAAACCAACTTAATTAATCTATATACTATTCAATTACATTTTTAAGATTATATTTTCACATACATTTTATCTTTTTTATAAATAAGAATCATAAATAAATATTTTATTTCCTAAAAATAAATACTGAGAATTTTCTGATATTACCTAAGTAAGAATAAACGAAAATAATTCTTTTTTCTTCTCCGCAGTTACTTACTGGTTTTATACGATGTTATAGTATTTTGTAATTTAAAAATATTTTAATTAGACTTACACCTATTGCCAAAATATGTAGTGCCAATAAACGTATGACGATGGCACAAAAATGAGGCGGAGGGGTTTCTATTGGTATATTAGATTGTTGGAAATTATCAACCGCAGCAGTAGCCGTATTCCCTGAATCACCGACGATGATACCCTACATTTCATAATTAATAATTATAATAAAGTAAATCGAATTATTTTAGAATTATAATGATCAATTACTTGGCACGTAGAAATAAGAGCTTTAAAATGTGGAATGTGTACAATGAATGGATGTTCTGATAATATTTCATAAACACCTTTTATTAACTCTCCCGCAGCAAACCAATCAGTGTATCTCTAAAAACAAATACCAATTATTTAGCCATTTTAGTTGTATATATTATAAATTATTTTGCAAAAGGAAGCTACAGTGAAATATATGTTAATATTTATGTACATAATGTACCACATAGAAATCAATTTAGTATTGAAAATTTAAGACTACAAATTACTAAAACTGCGAAGGAAAATGATATATTTGTATAGGAAGTAGGAGAACACTTTTTATCTTTATATATATCTAATAATAATTAAAATGAAAATTTCAGTTATTTAGATTAAAATGGAGACTGGTTTTCAATTTGCAGGCCCATAGTAAAATATATACATATGTTACTGCAAACCCATTTCAAATAAACGTAGAGAATTGCCAAAGAAGAATAGAATTAATAGAATAGAATTAATAGAAATATTTATTAATAGAATTCGGTTAATATGATGCAGTGATATTTTGATACAACTATTTGATCACTATTTACCTCCATTTAAATTGTAACTCCCCCATTTTTTAAATTTTAAATTCGAATTTTATATACTCACCAGACCTCATACCATAAACTCCAATTTTTATCTCACCTTTGGATTCTAAGATATCACTCTTTAAATTTTACCCTCTCCCTGAGTGAATCAATTATTTGAAAAATAAAAATATAGTAAAATACCTATAGTTTATAACGTTGCCAAATTTCTTTGGAAACTTTTATCCTGGAATCCAAAAGTTGGATAGTAGTCGTGGTTTATAATATATAATTTGATGGATATATAGAATTTGAATTTAAAATACAAAAAATATGTGGTGGAGGAGGATACAATTTGAGGCATATCGATCGTGATCAAATAGTTATATCAAAATATCACAGTATCACATTTACCGGATTATATTTATATCCTTTTCGGAAATTCTCTACGTTTGTTTGTCTATGGTAACCAAGGCGTAGACAGAAATTTGATATTGGGGGGGGGGGGACGCTAAGATCACATATTACTTATGTAGATAATAAATATTTACTTAAATGTATCAAAAAGTATATTGGTTTGATGTTAGATATTATAAAACACAAAATATTATAACAATTAGGAATAAATTTAAAAAAAAATATATATATATATATATATATATACACGAGTCAAGTATATTATACAATATATATATATTATAAAAATGTTTAAAAAGAAAATATGACTAGAGTATTTGTAAAATGTTTATAAAGGTAACAGTATCGAATATAAGTTATCATCAGGTTACAGGTTACCAGATACTATAAAGAAGACGCCACATGCATTAGTTTATCGTAAAAAACTGTTTTGTAAGAAAACATTATTTTTGAGCTGTAGTTGTAATTAAGAAACTACATTTTGATATACTATTGTTGATAAAATAATCTGTGATCTGCCGTCGCCTTAAAAAAAAAACATAAAACCTTAAAAAGTTAGTAATTTTGTAAAAACCATATTTTTGGGAGATTTTTACAAATGACATAATATCAGTTATACTTGTTATATCGAAAAAGAGATGAAAGTAAAACACAGATAATTTTATTTTAAATACCGTGTTAAAATGTGGTTTTTTAATTACAATTACAGCTCGAGAACAAAACAGTTTAGTTAAAAAATATCGTGCTTACATAACAATAAAAAGTGGTACTAACACAGATTTATTTTTAAATTACATTTAAAATGTACTTAAATATTTTCATATGATAAGATTTTTATTTTTCATAAAAAATATCATAAAAATTGTCTATACAGAACCCCTTAAAAATCACATGTTTAGCGTCTTCTTGGTAGGTAATGATGTAGGTTAACCTGATAATGACTTATAGACTGCACTATTTTTGTTATTTACAATTTGTAAATATTCTAGACATATTTTCTTTTTATATATTTTTAATAATACATATTAATTTTGTACTATATATATAGAATATTGTTATTTTTATGTTTTCAACAATTAGGATACTCAAATGGCTAACTGCAGTCTTCTGTAAGCATTTTGGATCAAACATTTGAACAACGTAGTCTTTTTTTCGTCAATTTTTTTCTCTTTATTCCATTAAAATGATCTTATTCATATAAAGGGGCTATAGGCTCCTTTATCCTCCCCCTGGCTACGCCCTTGGTGTTAACACATGTATATTACTATAGGTATTGTAGACCGGTCTGTATTTTAGTACGTTCAAGTTCAATTATCAAAATATGGCTTCTATAAAATCATTAATATGTTCCTCTTCTAAAATGTTTGTAAAAGGTATATTAAGTTTAAAATCATTCCATATATTTAAAATTATAATTTAAAACATAGTTTATTATTTATATGGTTTACTGCAGCACCATTTATGACTAGTTAAACAAAATATTTTTCTGAATAATATAATTTTAAACTTTATTTTCATTTAATTGTAATTCTAATAAATTTCAAAATTCCACTTACCCTAATAGATGGTTTTTTGTATATTTTATTGAATGTTTTATCAAGTCTTCTAAGAATCCCTAAAAGTGTTGGCCGTAAAGCTTCCGCTGCCCAATCAACAACTGGTAGAATATTTGTCATATACTTAAGTAGTCCTTTACACGACATTGTTTCTGGATCATAAGGTGATACTTTTAATAGACTATGAGCAACCTCGCCTAATCTCTAAAATTGTATTTAATATTAATTAAAGATGATAAATTATAATTAAATGTGCAAACTAACAATTTGCATTCGTGTATCAAGAATTTCGAAAGGCTTTCCTTCTTGAGGATACTTGCGACTTAATTCAGTAAGTCTGGCATGGCATATTACCACAAAATCGGTAACAACTGATAATAAGACATCTCTAGTTCGGCGGAATTCATTTCGTAAAGCCTAAACAAATAATATAGGTAATATTTTATAGTTTAAAGAAAATACGTGAATATAGATTCTTCTTACGGCATATTTTTCTTCAACTTGTACCTCCATGTCCAAAAATTCTCTATCAAATGGAGATCTATGAATTTTACGGTCACTATACATTTTTGAATTTGATTCCATTTCCTTTGTTTCACCACCAGTTGGTGAACAGGGTCCTTTACTACAATTTCTCTGACTGGAATCTTTTGGTTCTTGGCTGGTTTTTTGTGGCCCATTATAATGTCTAGTTATAAAATTGCATGTAATTAAAAATATTTTTATTTGTGTAGACTAGCTCAATTTATACTTTGATAATGCTTCACTATTATTGATCAATGTTTTTATAGAAATTATTAATTGATTAATCACATCTCTTTCTATATCTCGGTACATTGGCTGCTGAATGTGTTTTAAATAGCAAGGTAAGATTGCTTCTAAAATAAGCTGCAACAAAAAAATAAATAAAAAGTAATTAATATTACAAACACAAATGAAAAATAATATTTGATACCAAGGCCCAAAAAGTAATGAACCAGTGGTGTACGAAAGATTTATCAACAGGGGGGGGGGGCTTGAAAATAAATAAGTAATCAGTAGACACAAGATTAGGTATGAAAAAAGGAAAAAAGGTGCATTTTCAGTGTTATAATAGAATACTGTTAAAAATATATAGTATAATGTATATATAATATATATAGTAGCGTATTTACGGGGGGGAGGGGGGGAGTTCCAGGATGAATTAAAAATTAAGAAGAACCAACAAATATTAATTTTAAAAATTTACATACCAAAAATTTATTTTTGTAGATAGAACATTTTTTAAACAATAATAATGTTCTAAAATGAATATAATAACTATAAATTTTAGATTTTAAGCAGTGCAAAATATTTTCTCGTTTTACTATGATATTAATTGGTCTTATAGTTTTCTAAGAGCAATTTATCGATCGGAAGACTAATTATCCCTGAGTATATGCTATAAATATGCTATATTTATTACTAGGAAAAAGTATTCAAGTATTCATCCCTACTAAAACTTCAAGAATGTAACCCATGGTGTAAAAAAAATCAGTCATAAAATGTCTTTCATCATCATTTGCGCTGCAGAAACTATTGATGATAGAACAAAAAAATGTTGTACAATATCAAAAAACATATCAATATCTACAAAAAATTTCGCGATACCATATGTCCAACTATTGTATTTATGTCATTATAACTACTTTTTTACATTTTAAAATTTGATAGCAATACCGAACAAAATCAGACCATGTTATCTATACCTTTGTATTAATCCTTATTCAAATAAATCATTTCGTCTTCAATACTGTTTCAATACCCGTAAATTCCTTTTTGAATTATTCAAATCGAACATTCCATTCAAAAGATATTATGAATTTATAATTTTAATACTAATAGGAAAATAAACGCCGCCGCGCCACAATAGTGTACAGTGAAGCTTTAAGGTAAAAATTGGAAAATAAATAAAGTAAAAACCTATAAAATTAAATAAAACCTTAAAATAAAAATCTACAAAAAAATGTAAATAAAGAAATATAAAAAATAACATGGGTAAAAAAAAATTAATAAAATAATAATAATAATAAAATCTAACAATAGCAAAGCATTGTCGTGACTGCTAGTATATAATATATAACATTGATAATATGAAACATAAGAAAATTGATTTATATTGGCAATTTGGAAGGGGGGCTTCAGCCCCTTAACCCAACTCTGTAATGAACTATAGATAAATCCCGAGTTTATTATAATTTTTAGATTTTATAATATAGAACTCTTATGTTTAGGTAACATTGTTTAGTTTCATTATTATTAACTGTATATGGTTATATCTGAAATAACTAATTCGTATTTAGAATATTATCAGTGAACATTTATAATTATAATTAACAATAAATATTGTATTTGATATTAGTTAATTTATTAATATTATTACCAATGATGTGGTTACATCATAATTTAGATCATGTATTTTTGGCTCTATTAATATTAAAAAAAAAGTATTATGAAAAAAGTTAATTTATTTGGTTATTATTTATATATTATAAATTTAATAAGTATATTATTTAAATATTTAAATGCAATTTAATATTATATCTAGAACCAGACTCGTAAATTATGTGAATCGGGACCATATATTTTTGTTTTAAAATTACTGGTATCAAATCAGAACTGGTAAATTGTTTTCCCGAGAACGGAAACCGGAACCAGTACCGATAAAATCAAAAGATTCCAGTCCCAGATTCCAGTGTAGTATTTTTATTTTTATTTTTTTGAGATTAATTAAATCGTTTGAAGTTTGAATTTGAAAGTCGTAGAAAAAGGTAATAAAATGTAGTAAAAGGTATTATTTGATCATTTATTATCATTTTATTAACAACTGTTCGCTATAATTATAAATTTTTATACACACCGGATGTTCTTAAAGTGGTAACCGGTAGGTGCATGAGTGTTTCCTCTTTTTTTATGACTGCAGCGATTTTATTTTCAAGTAAATTTATAATATTCGTTATCAAATGTATGAATCAATCTGTTATTTTTAATTGAAAAATATTGTTATACTGGTATTTATTATAATAATTGTGGTTTATATCCTATTCTATAGTGTGTCTTATGTTTATCATTATTTATTAAACATATATGGGTCATTTTATAGAGGTTAGGCTAGATATCCTAGTATTTCTAGTAGGTATCTTAATTACTTTTTCATATAACTATTACCTATGCCTATGGCTAAGACTTTAACTTTAAACTTAGTTTGGTTCGGATCCTAAATTTGGAGTTCGAAACACTTCTAATTATTTTATTATTTTAAATTTGAAAGTAATTAAATTTTCCTTTGAAAAACTATTCTTAGTAGAATGCAAATTAATATTATTATGCGCTTTATAAAAAATTTCCAGTATTTTATGTATTTTTCTTTTAAGCTTTTACTGCTCTCTTCAAAGTACTAATTGAAATTAATTTGCCATAAAAAAATCTCTTTATGACTGTATTCAAACATTTCTACTTCTTCTACCGGAGAAGTTTTCAAAAAATATATACATTGTAAAATCAATAAATCCCCCCACCACTCAGAAATTTTAAATTATGCCTGGTTTAAAGATTAAAAATTATGATTAGGTATTGATCAAATGAAATTAGAAAAAATGAAAAATAAATTTTTTTAGTTTTTTCGTTATATGAGAACTGGAATGTCTGAATGTGCTACTTTTAAGTTTTGTCAGTGATTTTGTTGGAACATCGTTGGCAATGGTAACAACAATTTTTAGACTGAAAGCAACTTAATCGTAGACTTTTACGAATATAACATTATCCCCATGTTGGCTGCTTCCTTACAGGGTTACCTTTACTATATATCTTATTGAAAGTCATACAGCAAAATATCCAGACTATGAAATGGAATATGAATATAAAGTTAAAAATAAAGTAAAAAATGTTTTCGTAAATATATAATATAATGTAATATATGTGTTATTATATAGAATATGTTTTAAAACTCAAATGTTGACTGTTAAAATGTGTGCTGTAGAATGCACATGATAAAGTAATCACTCTAAAGTGACCACAAAATATTAGAAAAATAAGGGGTGGGAGTAAAACTTCTCGTTATACTTGATAGTTTCTGCGTATACCCACTAAAAAATTCAAGAATATGTCACTGAAGTGATAAATAACTATATTATGTAGTCATCATGTATTTATATATAAAAAATATATATAATGTAATAAATTATATACTTATAACAATAAATGTATATATAAACAATCATAAATAATCATTACTCACTAGCATTTGATAGGAGCGTAATGTTTCAGGTGAAAATGCTACAACCATTACACATAAAGATATACAGTCTTGTATTGTAATTGTATCATCTTCATCTTGATAACAAAAGTCCACAGCTTTTAATGGTTGTTCTTCTTTTATTAATTCGCTAATGTGTATTGGATCTGGAGATGCAGTTTCCAAACTCAATATCAATTTAAAAAAATAGTTAGCTTCGACCTAAACAATATAAATACTATTATGAGATAAATGAAATGAAATAGGTACCTACATAAACATTTAACACTTATTCTACAGTATATATATATATTTTTTAAATCGTTGTAATGTGTGATTTTTCAGATATAGCCATATACTGGGTAAACACCTTTATAATATGGATTCAAAGAATCAAGTGTGTACCCAATACATGGATATATCCAAAAATCAAGTAATATTTTTAGTTCGTCTGGCTTATCAAAGCGATTTTAAATGTGAAGTATTTAATTTATTTAATTTTTAAATGTTTACAAAAATATGTGTAACTTTATTTAAATAGATAATACAATATTATGCCAGTAATCTTTAATGAATTTTAAATTATATACTCGACTTGAATCCTCCATATTGGTTGCATCATCTAGGTCTAATATACTGGATGCACTACCAAACATTTGTAATATGAATGGTTTACGATTCATCAAGTAAAACTGCTTTATAGTGTATTCAATTGACCGTGTGACAATTTTATTTGTATGATGACTTGCATATAATTGAAGCAATGTTGGTATAATCAATAGGTACCTGTGCATTTAAATAATATTAAAATAAAAGTGTACTTTACATCGGATTAGGTATATAGTGTACCCATTGCTAGAAAATATATTTTTGAAGTTACGAGCAGCATTTATGTACGTAGCCATTACATAACGTAATACACACGAATCTTCACTATGCAATGTAACGGCTCCATTTAACACGTTCAAAAACAAGTGAATATCACCTGAATAAGCAAAGTTTCCAGCCATTGCTTCAAACATCCGAGCAAGTAACCGAACCCAGGTAAATTTATGTAACAAATCCAATCCTAATAATTCCTGTATTAAAAAATTGAATACTATAATATATATGATATTATCATCAGTTGAAAAAATTATAACTAATAAGCAAAAAAGTTAGTTATTATAAATTTGGGTACATTTTAGTAGTATTTTTGTTTTCACTAAAACTTACCTTTCCCATATTGCCACCTTGGTATAGATCAAGATCTGCGTCTAATGCTTTTCTAGGAAACGAAGGAAGTTTAATTAATTCCTCATGCAAAAAGACCACTCTTTGTACGACCTATAAAAAAAAATTAAAATTTATTATATATGTAAGTACCTTTTAATAATATAGGAGGATTAACATTCAATAGTTTTTATATTATTGTTATATTTTTATGCATTTATAAATTAATCAGCATTAGAAAATATATTTTTAAAATTTTTAAACATTTCTTTGAAATTTGCTAAAAACCTAGAAAAACAACTTCCGTTGAATTGTTCATAAAACACGAATGTATTCATTTTTAGATTGTATACAACAATATTTTCACTATAGTCGCCTCTATGGCAGACTAAATTTAATTGATTATAGGTTTCCAAAGTGTGAAAAATATTTAGACCTTTTATTGTTATGGACATAATTTAGATTCAATTGTAACTATTAGGTTCTTACCATGTCAACATTTTTTAAAATTGCCCATGTTAGAAGTACTTTTCCAATTTCAATGAATTTATGAATAAGTTCTTGGCTTTGTAACTGATTAAATGCTTCAACGAGATCCATTTGAATTAATTCTAGTTGAGGATATTGTGATCTTTTGAAGAAATAATAATCTCTTACATAAGAAGTAGGATTATGAATTTGACCTACAATTCAATATATACATATAAGATTTATAATTGTTATTTGTATAGCTATTAATAATTACATATTTAAGTCTAAAATTATATTCATGTACTTACGAGTTTTAATATTTACAAGGAAAAATTCTTTGTGTCGTTCTTCTGGTATACCAAAAAAATCTAAGGATTCTTTCAAAATCTGGAAAAATTGTGTATCTTCTTGAACTGGGAATTGTGATGGAATACCACCAGACATTTGTTCTAAATAATGTGTACATAATAATTTATCCTTTAAATTACTCTCGTATTGGTTTAAACACAAGATACTATTAAACTATATAGTGAATAGTGAGGGACGTACATAAATTTCAAATTAATTTTATTATATTTAATAGTTATAACTCCAAACTTTTTAGATCTATCAAATTGTAGGTTATATTGAATAATAACCAAGATACCAATTAATAGTGATTTAGAAGGTTTTTGTTTAAATAAAATATTATATTACCTTGAGGACCGTGTACTACAACTTTCTTTGTAGAAGGAACATTAGCAGTAAGTAAAATAGATCCATCACATTGCTCCTTTCGTAGAATTTGTTTTAAATCTTTAAACATTATACCATGCACACTATGAACCACCTATGTAGCAGTTTTATCATGAAACATAATATGAAATTAAAATCAATCCTATAATTATACTACCATCCATAAGATCGATAAAGCTGAACCAATCATAGTTTGACCTTCTTCGTGTGGCGATCTCACATAAAACATAACATAGCCAATGATATAATTGTATAAAATAAACGCAGCTTGATGAGGTAATTTTGGTACAAATCGTATTAAATGACGTAACAATTTGAACATTTTTTCTTGATTATCTCTTGTTAGTCTTTCCAACACAAAACGTAAAAATAAATTACAGTCTTCAACCAGACAGTCCCATATGACCTAAAATGTTTTATACGATTTTGATCAGTATACCACTATATAATTTATAAGTTTATATTGATCTTTACCTGATAAGCAATTTCGCATACTGAGTTACCATCGGATGTAACAGCAGGATCATTCAATAACGATATAATTTCAATAACTGCAGAACAAAGAGCCGAGGGAAATAGTACAGTTACAGACTGAACTGAATGATGAGTAATAACACGCAAAGGATTTTCGTGTTCATCGACCTCAAGACCTATGGCATAATGATTAATAGTAATATAGATCAAGATGGATAGTATGTATTAAATTTAACGAATTAAATATCAATGTCAATTAACCTTCATCATATTCTGGATCAGATAAACCATGATGCATACTCGATTCATGTGCTGCTTGGCTATTAATAGGAATAGCTGTGATTAGAAAACTTTCTCGTTCATTTCTTCTTTGGTCTTCTTTAGCTTCTAATGCCAATTTAATTAGTTCTGTTTGCTGTTTTTTGCGTGTTTTTGTAGCAGTTACTAATGATCTCTAGAGTTAAAAAAATTAAAAAATATTTATACATTTATATAAATAGTATGTTTTATCATAGTTATAACTTATACTTCTTTATAACTTTGAGGAATTTCACTATCTTAAAATTATAAAATTAGATGCTTACATGTGTATCCTGACCAATTGTTACTTCCTCTACTTTAGTTTCAACTTGAGGCATCCAAGGTGGATCCACAATAGGTAAACATTCAATTCCAATTTTTGGTGAAGTTAAAGTAAATTCTATTCCTGGTGGTGGAATTCTAAATGAATTATGAGCACCTTCTTCCATCCGAGGCCACGGTTGAAAACGATTTTTCCATAACACATGGAATCTAGATATATTAATAAAATGTTAAACACCTAGATATTTACATGTATAATCAATAATATTACTTCAAAATGGCATTTGCTCTGATCATAGGATCTTTATTAGTTAAACTAGTAGTAATTAATTCAATGCACTTTTGCGGAGCTTTAAAGGCTGATATTATGAATAAAGTCGAAGAAGATGCAACTAATTCTTGATTGGAATCTAGTAAAAAATCCCAGGCAATTGGTAAAATATCTAGAACTTGTTCTTCTGTTAATACAACAGCTGCTTTTATCAATAAAGCCATTGAACAATGAAATATATCATGTACCTATTTATTAAACCGTTTAATTGATTATTTATAATCTATTATACAAAATAAGTAGAATAATTATTTTATTACTTGATTTTTTATATATTTTAAAATTATAGGAGGATCGTTCTTGTCTTTAATGGTATTATTATTTTCTTTTTTTTCGTGTACTTTTGAATCGGATTTTAATAGTATTTTTTTATTGTTTGATATACTTTCTCCAAGGTTATATAATAAATTAGAGCTGAAAATAAAATATGTATATATATATATATATATATATATTTATATATGTATATTTAAAATTGAAATATATTCACACTTAGATAAAAAAAAATATATATAAATACTTTTCTATTTTTCCTAGGCTATCTTTTCGTTTATTTGGAGAAGATTGGCAGCTTGACGATTGTAAGCTTTTTTTTGCGTCGACTTTTGTTGTTATGCTATAGTCTTCTGAATTTTGACTTTCTTCGAGGGAAGCCATTAAACCAAATTCTTCACCGTATAACTAAGTATACAAAAATTAGATATAGGTATCATAATTATAATAAATAATATACTAATTTTAAAGGTATAATTACAATGTTACCTTTCTAATAGCTTTAATAAGTCTTGAACAAGATCGCATTTGTCTTTTGTAGCATAATGGATGACAAAAAGACTGATGATTACAATTGTGCTCAAAAGACTTATTTATTTGTATTACGGTCTGAAAGTATAATGAAAATACACAATGTACATAGAGTACATTTATCATTTTACATAATCAAAAAATTATTTCCAAATAAAAAATAAAATTACTTTTAACCACGGCATAAAGTATGTCGTATCATCAGTTTCATTACTTTCACATGGACTGATTGGTGCATGGTCATCGCTCATCATGGCTGCCGATTCATCTTCACCACTGACTTCGCCGGGTATTACAGCAGCACAGCCATCTGAGGTATCGCTTCGATCTTAAATAAGGCATAAACATTAGAGGATAAATTGTAATTACATTATATATATATTTTATAGGATGTAGTATATTATGTACAATCTCCATCAGAAGACATTATTTCTTTTATTCCTTCCTTAGTATTTCTTCGCAATTTCAAACTGTACCGCTTAAACGATCCCATGCTCTTTCTTTGGGCCAAAGGATGAACAGTGGGTTGACATGATCCTTTGCTTTTTTTATCATCCGTGTTTCCAGAACCCGATTCATCCCACTTTATACAAAAAATATATATGAATATTTATATAGATAGTATTTTACACATCCTTTTATATACCTGATTAAAATGTACGTTTGAATTAGAATTTTCATTTGACTGTCCCGATTCACCATCATTGCGCTTCAAACAAGTTTTACTTTTATCAACTGCAGGAACTAACCAGACAAAAAAATTATTAGTTATAATAATTAATAATCGACTGGTCAAAATAGTTTAAAATAAAATTATATATACAGTATGATCAAGTAATTCGATACTTATGAGACGATTCTCGTAAAAGTTAATTAAATTATTATTATTATTATTACTATTATTTTAATTTTTTAAATGTTTGAAATTTTATAAGAATATTAATAACTAATTATTATTTTTAAAAATAACAAATAGTATCACTGAATTACAAAGATCACACTGCACAAACAATTATTATTATAATATTCTACCATAGCTAATATTTACGGTTTTTCAATCATTTGGATAGATACTTTGTACAATAAGTGCATTTCTATATCTATAATATATTATCCTTGACATTTATATTTTTAATAGAAAGTGATTATAATACAGAACAAGGGCGAAAATAATTATGTACCGAAGACACATATTATATTAACGCAGAACAATAACTGATAAAGAAAAATGAGAAAATAAATCGTGCATTAATACATTTATACTTTTTATCATTATTGGCATTTAATTAAAATTTATATTATATACATACATTATACAATAATTATAAATAAGTAATTGTATCCTACTATATAAAATAGGTTATAATATAATATTGTATTTATGAATAAAACGAACAACTTGTAATATTTATGAACTTTAATATAATTAATTCTATAGAAAAGTTTAGAATATTATTGGCATTTATTATCGTTTAAAATGGTAGTCGACATGTAGCCAGAAAAATTCCTTGAGTGGACTAATATTTTCGGGCCCATAAGTGGGTCTGGTAATTTTAAGGATTATTTTTAGTTCATTGAATCACGAAAGATATTATAATAAAAATATAGAGTTATACCATCCTCTATGATAACTATTTACAGTCCTCTTTTTAGATACGTGTTTAAGATTTCCGTTCCACAGATCATAAAAAAATCAGCCCTCCCCCTCCAATCATTCAGTACTGCCTATATATTTTGGTTTAGTCTCACGACCGATTTTGAAAGGATTAACTAAAAAGATTTTTTTTATTATAACTATTTTAAAATAACGCTAACCACTCAATTTTTAAGGAATTTTATATAGAAAACTTTAATTGAATTTTTAGAAATATGAAAATTAAATAGCTTTAAAAGTCTTTAAAAAGACATTTAAATATTATTTTAATATAATTTACACGTAACATATAATTCGTGACTCTACTAGTAAACCTACTACGGCAAAGTTCTTTTATTTTTCTATCAAACTACTTTTTGCTTTCTGATCATAAATATATTCAAAATTAACATAAAAATAAATAATTGCACTACATAAAAATGGTAAATTTAATGATGACATAAGGTGGAATTTTTCATTATGTATATATGAACACATCTATGATCAAAAAATGTACAATATTCAAATAAAAATATTAGAATACAAAGAAAAATTATGCTATGGAATAGTACATATGTCATAATTTGTTAAAATGTTGAATCTGTGTTTACATGGGGAGAATTTATATATATAATATTTATATATAAGTGTGAACGTATCTTAATGCGGTTAAAGTAATTAGGTAGCATCCTCTTATAAGGAAATAAAAATAAAAATACAATATTTAACAAATATTTAAATATATTTTCAACGTATCTAAAATATATGTGTTATGTCAGTATTCAGTACCTGTAATTTGTATTTTTATTGTCTTTTATATACTTTTAAAACTGTATTAAAAATAATCAATATAACTTTCAATAACATGGTTTCAACCAAAAGCGTTCATCCAATTGCATTTTGCTGTGTACCCATTTTCTGGCAGTTAAATTTATCATAAAGGATTCATTCTTCGACTTTTTTGACAAGCCGTAAGGAAAAATTAAAGTGGGAATGCAAAAACCTAGTTATTTTGTAGTAATTCCAAAAAAAATTGATATAGACATTTTAGATTTGTATAGAGGATTTATTTTACAATTACATATATATGAGACTTGAATAAGTCATACGTTTCTAAGCGAATCTTGGTATAAAATAAATATATTTCAAAATTTAAAATAAATCTAAAGACCCCAAAATGTGATAATATTTAAAAAAAATATATTAATTCAATATAAAAGCTAAGTACCTATATACTTTATAAAAAGGTCAAGTATTTAGATCCATTTCTTCACAAAAAGTTAAATATGGCCAATAATTAACAAAATAAATGTACGTTAATTTTAAATACATTTTTGGTGAAAATATCAAGTTTTTAGGACCATTATTTTTGGAATTACCAATAAATAACAAATCTCGAATTTGTAAAATCGTGTTTTTATCGTTTTTTTTTTTTTATACTTTTTGGCCGTTTTTCATTGCACGTTAAAGATATTGACAAAATCTAAAAATTACTTTTCTAAAATACTTACCAACTTTAAGCAATTTGCTACCGAAAATGGGTAAGCACTCCTGCTAGAATTAAGCTACGGAATTAAATTTCCTTTTTTTGTGTTTTTTTTTTAAATTTTAAAACTTTAAGATTTCACGATTTTCAATCTTTCAAAAAAACATATTGAAAAAAGCTCCACGCTGCGCATAATAAATATTTTCATTTTTCATATTTTGTATATTTGGCTTTGCGATTATATAGAGATAAGTTGTAGTTATAGATCATGAACTTGATTTTTAATAAATATCGTGAAAATATAAAAATAAAAAATGGGACTGACATATGACTATCTTTAAATTTATTTTTAAAATATAATTATAAAGATTTTTAAATTGTTGGATTTTCAATTTTTTTTTTAATTTCATAAAAATTGCCTATATAAAACCTCTTAAAAATCGGGTGTATAGCGTCCTTTTAATTATATGCATAAACGAATATTAAATGCTATACAGAGTGTCCCAAAAAGGGCGCTTTTTTAAATTAGCTGACCCCTTTTTTTTGTTCGATTGGGAATACTGTTATTATAATTTTCGTTATCTACTATCACTCCAGTTTTTTATTGTGTGCATGTTGGACTAATTGTATAATTGTGTGATTCTTATGTTTAATTAACGAACTAAGTATATCTTAACTCTGTATTATAAATTCTCTAATAAACCTGCGTTTGATGAAACCATATAGGAAATTTATAGGAAATCACACAAAGTAAGGTAATAGTTGCTGAAAAGTTTATAATATCGAAGTGTAGCGAAACAAAAATATTTTCAGTAACAAATAATCCAGGGTGGGAATTTTTTATTCCCTGTTTAATTTTACTAAATGGATACATATTGTATAATAAGTATTTATGTACAATTTTTTAAATATTATACAAATAACAAAAATAACTTTATTAATGGGACCCAAATTTAAGTCACACACCGGCTCAGACTGGTCTAATTAAGGCACTGATCAAGATTCAAGGATGATAGAAATTTCCTTCATTTTACGCTCAATGATGGAAGATAGTGTTATATAATTATTTTAAATTTTAAATCAGTGATTAATGATAATTTATTTAATTGAATTCTAATTCTAATCGGAGATTAGTTAAAATAATTTATATTTTACATAATATGTATATTTAAAATTTGTAAAATTTTTACTAATGTATTTCGATGACTTTTAACTATTGTAATAATTTGGTAAAATATTGAAATCATAAATTCAAATACTAAATATGTATATTATACGTACAATGAACATAATAAAATATTTCTCAAAGTATATATTATTTTTATTTTAGTTTATACTTATACTTATTTATACTTCTTTTAAATAATTCAATTACATTGAATTTATATCACACTCTTAATAAACTTATAATATGAACTTGTGTTTAATAGTTTAATAATTGAAGTATGTATTAGATTATTGTTTATATTTGTATTTTTTAATTCAGGTGGGGACGCTTCTGAAGCCAATATCAAACCAATTCATAGTATAATACATTTACCATTAAATTCACATTTATATAAGAATATTATGAATTCTGGGTTAAACCAGGCACGGATACAAGAGGGACACCTATATTAGGAGAAACGCAATCTTCCAAAATAAATCTCATAAAAATAAATAAAGATTTTGTAAATGAATATTTTATTTTGAATTTTGAGATTTGTGAGATTTGTGGAAAATCGAAAGACCTTTTTTTATTGTTTTCAAAGTGAATATATCGACATTTTGCGAAGAAATTTATATAAAATACTTTTTTTTTGTTTATTTATTTTCGTATGTAATTTATTAGTAATTAGTTGTGATGTAGTTGTAATTAAATTAGTGGGTACATGTCCGATTCAGACATGAAGCTTGGAATTTTCCATGGGTGGTAAAAAAACTCAGATATGTATTTTTCCCCAAATATCTAAAAAACGCTTTCTAAAATACACTCATGCCACTGACTTTTCTAAGAGGACACGTTCCTGTCCGATTTCGAATTACATCAAGCATAAAGGGCGTGATGGTTGGGAATCAGCCACCAAGTTTAAACCCTGTACTGCCCAAATCCACCAAATCATCATTTTATTTTTATTCAAATATCACAACTAAATATACATATACGTACCTATACGTGTTTACTAGAATTTATTCTAAAGAATTTTTTTAAACTGTGAATTTATCTCTTCCTTTCCTCAAATACGTAATAATACCAACCATTCTAGTAGGAGTGCTTACCCATTTTTCGGTAGAAAATTGCTTAAAGTTGGTAAGTATTTTAGAAAAGTAATTTTTAGATTTTGTCAATATCTTTAACGTGCAATGAAAAACGGCCAAAATGTATAAAAAAAAAAAAAAAAAAAAAACGATAAAAACACGATCTTATAAATTCGAGATTTGTTATTTATTGGCAATTCCAAAAATAATGGTCCTAAAAACTTGATATTTTCACCAAAAATGTATTTAAAATTAACGTATATTTATTTTGTTAATTGTTGGCCATATTTGAATTTGTGTGAAAAAATGGATCTAAATACTTGACCTTTTTATAAAGTATGTAGGTACTTAGCTTTTATATTGAATTACTAAAATTTTCAAAAATATTATCTCATTTTGGCGTCTTTAGATTTATTTTAAATTTTGTAATATATTTATTTTATACCAAGATTTGCTCAGAAACGTTTTATTGAAAAACATTTAAAATCATATTTTAAAACACAATATTATATTAGGTATATGTACCTATTAATTATATAATATTTATATAATGCAATAATGCATCAAACAATTAAATTGTAAAAACATTTTTTTACTGTGCTAAAATTTATGTCTTACATTATTTTTGTTTTATAAAAAATTTTAAAACTTATTTTGATTAATTTTTTTTTTTTAATGCACCAGTTTATCACAAGTCTTTGGATACACGATCGTATACCCATAGATTTACGAATAAGTTTTTGGTTTTTTTTATTAAAAATTTAGTATTGGGTACACGCTATGTACTCACGTGTACCCTTTCACTACATTAAAGGTAATAGGGCTGCTAAAAATATTTGCTACACCCAATTCTATTTTTGATATTGACATTTGATGCTTTCCTCCCATTAGATACCTGGAATCTTCGCCTGGGTTAAACTAATATTTTAATATTTTTACTTTTTATTGAAATTTATTAAAACTAAATTAACAATAATATAAACTAGTAGTTAAAAGTGTATGTGCATATACGTTGAATAAAATTCTCTTTATATTTCAAATTATTTTTTTTTAAATATGTAACATATTTATTTTGATAGTAGATACATATATAAATTTAATACAATACCATACAAATTGCAGCTATTCTTTTAAATAATATGAAATCATTAAATCATAAATACCTATTAATTGAATTGTAAAATGACGCCAGTAAAATGTAATTCCTACATATATAATAATACCTAATACCTACATACATACATAAATAAGTTTTAAATAAGCATAAATATGATTGTTATTTGCTATAATATAGTAAAATTTATCAAGAATGCAAGCAGGATACTAGTATTTATTCCGTCACAATTCACAAGGCGCAAGGCAAAAATTAAACAAATATCAATACAAAATATTAATTTCGAAAAAAGCATCAGTAAAATTAGTTTCGGACTATACTCCATGCAAACTATTTTGTCAATGTATATATTATGTAGTGCAATATTATTATTGGTCAATAATACTGTTATGAAGCTCATACCGCGCTTTTCTTTTATTAGTTTAGCGTGTCTGCGAAGTTTGGTCAACACAGTAGTAGCAACAATGACGCTACTTTTTCGACTAACGTCCTCTTCTGGTTTTAAATGACTCTGTAAGAGATCATTTCCACTTTTCTCCATCTCTGCGATACAACAGTAATGACATCCATTCGTTAAACAAGCATTCAATTTAGCCAAAGATACAAAATATATTCACACTCAAGTTTTATTTGCTTAAAAAATTAACTACCAAAGCTAATTTCAAACATGATTTTCAGTAATGTAACTTGATGAACTGTCTTTAAATATAGTAATATAATATTGTTATTACGTCATTTAATAGTAATTTTCATACTTTATGATATTTTACTAGAGTAAAAAGTGAATATGGTTTCTTAACACGCGTCGATCCTGTAATGAGATATAACACTTAATAAACCAGACATGCATAACATACCTTGTTCTTTTTCGCCAGATATGGATTGTAAGCTCTGAGCAGAAGCTTGTGAATGACCCATTGAAGACAAAGCCATCGACCAACGTCTTCCTTCTCGACTGTGTGAATTTCGTTCCCGTTCCCAGGCATTAGATGCAATCGGTAACGATGTATAAGGATTTGAAGGCCGAGATTTTGGTAAACTTCTATAAGTCTCTCGGAGATATGATGTTATTTCCAAAAATAACATGCATGCAATTAACCGTAAAACCATTGGACAACTGAACATGCGAGACATACCAGATGCTAATACATGAAATAGGCATATTTTTAAAAACGTATAATTTAATATTAAAAACTAATTGTAATTTTACTTTCATCTAAATAATCTTCTTCTTCATCTTCAGTTTGTAATTCACGTTGATGAACTTCATCGGAAATACAAGATAGTATATGAGGTAACTGTTTTTTATCTTCGGAAATCATTTCATCTAAGCGTACAGCAATAATCTGTTTATCAAAAGGTAATAATTAATAAATAATATATCATGTTTTGTTGGTAATTTATTAATTATTTTAAAATTTTAAAATAGCCTTTAGCGTATAACTTATAACTACTTATAACTATTTCTTTACGCATTTTTTTAATATTCATTTTTTCATTCAAAAAAATTCAGTCAGACACAACGAAAAATCAAAAATAGGAATCAAATACTAAAAATAATAAAATCAACGTCAATGAAAAATTATAACGAAAATGAGGGTCATAGATTTGAATACCAATTTACGTAGTATTATTTACTCAAAATTTATTGATTTATATTTTTTTTTTACCTGAATATAATCTGTACTAAGTGGTCTAAGTAATCGTAAAATTATAATCGTGTCAGGGCTTTATATGTATAAAAATATTTACTTCTCCCCATTGACGAAATAGTTTTCCAGCATTATGCTGAACGATAACAGACTTCTTGGATCCCGAGATAACAGTTTGTTTGAAATTTAAACCAGATGGTCTCATCACTTTCATCCAATTAGACCATTGTCCTTTATTACAACAATGAACGAAATGGCAACATTCCAATAGAAAAACTGCTCTTGCCAAAATGGGTGTATTTGGCTATAACAATTATTGATAACGATCATGTTAATCTAAATTAGGTTTATTAGGTAATTTAAATGAATTTTTTTTTCTTACTAAATCGAATATTGCCGATAAAAAACTAGCATCTGGTACAGACCCTGGCGTACACATTTCCATCATAGCTGAAAATCGTTGGATTCCCATTTTTAATTGTTTAATCTGTACCAGTTTTCTTTCTTTTAAAACAACAAATTCTGATTGATGGGGATGGTCCCCGTCATCTAAAGAATCTCGTCGACTTAAATCTAAAAAAAAGTTACATGTAATCGTATAATACTTATACTAAGTTAACAAAAATGATTTTATAAACTTACAACTTCCTTGAGAATCTTCAGTACTCTTGTCTTTTTTTCTACCTTTTCGGAATACATATTTGTTCAAATGGTGACCCATTCGTTTTTTAGTTTTTTTAAATGTTTGAGACATCCTGCGATATTTTTATATATTTTAAACTTTCCATATGAGTTGTATATCTATAATTAATGTTTTAATATTATTAAAGAAACTTACCCTGTGGTCTTTTTAGATCCTCTACAGTATGATTGCCGGAAATTCGCTGCTTGTCGTACGAGTGATCCAACATCCGATGACGAATCATAAGATGAACTCAAACCTTGCGACCTTCCACGGCATTCATGCACGCTTGACTTTGAACTAATCCAATTAACTATGATATAAAATATATATATTTAAAAATGATAAATTTATCCTTTATAAAAATTTAATCATTTTCTTTTAAATATACATATTTAAAAATATTAACAACCTATTTCTTTAATTTGTAGACGGTTTGAGTATGACTTTTTAGAACATTGCATACTCCCTTCACTAGGTTTTGATACCATTGGATTTTTTCTTCTTTTTAAATTAATTAATGACATTTGATTCCTAATATCATCACTAATTTGATTTTCAAAAGCATTCTGGAAAAACCAATTTGTAATTAGGTACAATTATTATTCAAATGTTTCATAATAATTTATAAATAAATAACAAAAAAACAATTTAATACTTACTGTATAACTAGTTGTTGTATTTCTTTTCTTAAATAAAAGCTTTCTACTTGTTTTATCTAGTACAAATGGTTCTGTAATAGATTTAGAATGCTCTTCATGATCATGAATAGGTATATGCCTTAAGACAATTAGTTAATGAATTAATCGTTTTAATTATAATAGTTATATTTCTGTACACTAACCTAATAACACGAGTAGTTTGAATATTGCAATGTTTTTCGTTGTTCCGAGTAGCTGTATCGATTAATCCACTTAACATTACTCGTCTAAATATAGATGTGTGAGTGTCTTTGACATAACCAATTAAAAACCTCAGAGTACTATAAATATCCTATTAAAATTATTAATAAACGCTTTAAAACTTAAGTACTATTTAACGTGTGGTAGATTTTTTAATTTATATTACGTGTAAATAAATTTCTTACAGAATTCTCAGGATGCTTTAATTCTTTATACGACATAACAATTCTAGTGATCAGACTTCTAAATATAACACTTATGACATGATATTCATTTCCCTTACTACACACCGAAGGTCCATATCCTGACGGAGATCCACTCATTTGAGATATTGTATCAAGGGATTTTCTTTTATTATCTATTAAAAAAAAAAAATTATATAATGAATAAATTAAAAACGAGAATTTATATTAATCATTACAATACGTCTATTTATTTATTTACTTGATAATATTCATAATAAATCTGTTTTTTAAAGTGATTGAACTTACACATTGGTGATAAAACAGACAATGGTTCATTACAGAATCCAACGTATGAATGAATAAAATTGATTATACAAGTAAGCGAATTATTTTTAATATAATGTCTTAAGTAGTTTGAAAATTGTCGTTTGTCATATTGCTTTAGGCGATTTAATAAACATTGACATTGGGTTCGCACAAAGTTGGCTGGTGGTCCTTTATGCCCTTCACCACAACTATGAGGACATCCCAAGTACTGTATTATCCTATAAAATAAATTAAAATTATTAAAATAATATATTTTATACAAAATTACTAATAGGTACTAATATTAATACAATTAACACTTGCTTTATAATGCAACTCAACGTAAGTGCATGGGCTGACATTGGTTTACTGTATGATAAATGAACGAAGTATTCTGGACTGATATTATGCAAACTAGTGTTGGGGACTTTAGCAACATCGCCATGCCATGACTGATTCAAAATTCCCAAGTCCAATAATAATTCTAATAAATTAATAACAACCTCGCATATTCTGAATGTTTTACAAATATTCACTTGATGCACTGAAAAATGAATGGCCTGTAAAAAATAAAAATCTTGTAAATATTAACAATTAGTAAAAATATACACTATTATACCCTTAACACAACTTCAAAGTCAACATCCCCATCTTTTGTAATATAGTTTAATGAACCTTGTACTTCTGCAATTTCTTCACTGATGTATGTAATATTTGAATCTGTTTGTGACCTCGTTAAATTCGATTGACGAAATTCTTTAGTAAGTTTTTGTCCTTGTGGAAAAACGTTGTCAAATTGAAATTCATCAAAAAATTTTGCCTAGAGTATTATAAATACATACGAGTACATAAGTACATAAATCTCAATAGTATAAAATTAATATAAGAATTTAGTTCAGGATTAAAATAATTATGAAAATAAAAATTACCTTATAGTAATTAATATCCGGAGAAGTCACACCAGAATGCTCAGTTATTGTAATGATTGGATTTAAGAAATTTTTTACATTTTTTATATCATTTACTCTGAAATTATTAATATCAACAATTAAATGTATTCATAAATTATTATATATTATGTAATAATATTAATAAATTAATATAAATATATAATATTGCATTTATTATGAAATTATTACCTAAGACTCGGTAGACTTTTTCCCCTATTAAGAAACCCGGTTTTATTGTTTTGAAACAGAAATTCCAGTTTTTTTATTAGAGGATTTGGTAATTCTTCATTTATGAATAATTCATTATGACAATTCTATAAAACAATAAATATATATATATTCAAATATGTACATTTATTTTATTACGAACATATAATCTTTATAAAATAATTGATAATTACTGGTTCAAGCATCATAACTTCATTATTATAATCTATTTTTTGTAAATTTTTTTCTGATTTTGATAAAAGTTTACATCCCACGAATGCTTTTAAATCTACAATTTTTTTCTTTTTCTTTATTCGTTCACTAGCATGTCTCGAATGAATGTTTGCTATATCTCGATCATCAAAAAATGTTCTCTTTCTGTCTTTGATTATTTCTGTTCAAAAGATATTGATAAATATTTCACATAAAATGTATAATAGGTATATATATATATTTAATAGCATAACAACATATGAAATATGCATACCAGGTGAACTATCACCAATATCGAATGTATTAGAATAATTAGATTTTACGATTCTGCCTCGGAAATCTGGTTCGTGGTGAAATGATACTTCGATTTTTGGTATTGGCAAGGAATTACTTCGTCGCCGTGGTTCTTGTTTAATTTTGATATTTTCATTAATACTTTGTAATCTAAAATAATAAACATATTTTTATCAATATGATAAGCTTATTGAAATAAAAAAAGATAAGCAGGGTAAGGTACAATGTTACATGCTGATTTCAGGTGATAAAGTTTCAATTGATGATAGTCTTTAAGAAGTGAAGTAGACTTGAAGAATGGCGAGAAACTCTCGAGAGAAAATAATTTAGAGTTAGTTAAATAAAACAGAATGTATAAAGCATGATTTTAAAGAAAGGTAACACAGAGTAAATAAGTAAAGGTAAGTAATGAAGTTGACTGAAGTTGTAGTGGATGAGGTTGAAAGGTTCAAATATTTAGGATCTGTTCGATAGAAGAATGGTGGTTTTGAGGAAGATATGAAACATAGGATTAAGTTTAGGTGGATGAAGTGGAGAAAAACGTCAAGTATTTTGTGTGACAGAAGAACGATGTACGGATCGGATTATTGATGTTAAGAATGTTAAAATGGATGAGTGGAGTGACTAGAGAAGACAAAATAAGAAATTAGTATACAAGCGTTAGTGTAGAAGTGGCTCCAATATTAGACAAAATGAGGGAGAATAAACTGAGATAGCTAGGACATGTTTTAAGATAGGAAGAAACAGATGTAGTAAGAGTATTAAAGGGAATTTATTTTGATGGAAAAAGGGGAAGAGGAAGACCAAAAAGAGAGGGGAATTCAATAGAGAGTGATATGAGGTGGGCAAGTGTAAGTGAAGAGGACGTGGGAAATCGAATTCTGTGAAAGTTGAAGACTAGGAAGGCCGACCTCAAATAATTTGAATAGAATAAGAAGAAGAAGAAGATTGTATACTACTAATATTATAGTGAAGATTAATTTAAATGTATATTTTAAATAAAACATCAAATAGTAGATAGTTCGACTAATTTCCAATAATATGAATATTCCATAATAGCGATCAAAGTAAAAATACCTAGTGAACTCAAATAAGGTACGGAAATTATATATATATAAACTGGATGTTCAGAACTCATTTCACTTTACTTGATGAAAATCCGTAATAATTTAGCTAATATTATGAATTATAAAAAAAAAAAAAATGATTTTGAGTGATTTAATATAAAAATAATCAAAATTATCTCTCCAAAATACGGATCTATGTTTGTTTAAGAACATTCTTCCACCCAAATTTACAATATAACTGTATTACACCTATCGACTATTTACTTTTATATTATGTATGTTTATTGTAAAATTTGTTAGTTGTTCGATTAATTTTTATTTTAGAATCCCAATGCATTTTACTTGCCTTAATCTAACTTGCTTTGCGTTAATAATAATTTGCTTTAATTTATATTATAATTCTGCGTTTTTTTTTTTTTTTTTTTTAATAAAATATTCAATATTATAGGTAATATCAAAATCTCAACACCTTGAAGACTCAAATTTCAACTAATCAAAAAATAATTTCTTTGAAATAGCATACAAGATTTAAGATTAGATATACAAGTATACAGTAACTTGATAGTTCGATAAAATGTCTAGTCATGTTATAACGAAGATTAAAATCTAATGAATTGACTTATTTGAAGTCTACATATTTACTAGTTTTTTTTTTGATTTTTTTCCCTTATCATCTTGTTCGATATCATAGTTTACTATGATTTAATCTCGAAATCTTCAAAGGTTAACGAATGAGTACACTATTCATTTTATAACAATATATAGGTACATGTTTTGTGTTTTATTTATTTTCACGTTTTTAGATAAAAGTAGTACCTACTTATTCCAAATGTTTCATATAGCTCCTCACTTTTATTTACTACCTATGATAAAGGATAAATCATTAATTGCACACATATCATAAGTTTGTATTTATGATAAATTCAATTTGCGTAGTATCTGTGCAGTAAACATTATTATTTTAATAAAATACAAAATATTATTAAGTTCGCTTAAAATGTACATATCATAAGTCCATTTTGTCTCATATTTATCAAAAAACCATATCATTTTTTTTAATAAATAAATAATTTGTAACAAATAAAAAAATATGTTACAAGTTTAAAATAAATTTATAAAAAAACTACATATTATATACTTCTAATTTAAAATATTTAAAAAATATTAATTTTATTTAATATAAATGAAGTTATGCGTGTTCTAAGAAAGTAAGAACTTTAATTTGCATTCCTGAACCATTTCAAATTAATGATTTATAACAAATATGCACTCTCTTTAAAAATTACAATTCTATATTTATGTATTTATTACTTGTAATATGTCTTTAACCTTTAAATATAAATTATAAAACATGTACCTACCTATTTATATATGTATATATGTAGGCACATAAAATATTATACTATAAAGTTTATTTTTGTAATAAATAATAAAATTCTTTAAATCATTTTTAATAAACTAAAACTATAATTAATTTGGTTATATATTATTTTTTTAGTCATATATTTCAATTTGTTTATTAATTTCATAAATAATTTAGGTAATTAGAATGTACGTATTATCATTTATAATTATTACTACAACTACATAATGATTTACATACCTATGATATAAAAATTGGAGAGCCCAATAAATGCCTTCTTCACACCATTGAGGAATAAATAAACACCTTAATACAGCAACATCTAAAAATGTTGCAGCATTTAAGTCAATAGACACAGATTCTTCTGTTAAGAAACTGGAACTTTTATAATTGCTTGAACCTGTGACTATTTTTTTTGAATTTCTGGAAAATTAAACGTGAATTATAACAATATGTATTTAGTAAGCGTTATATTATGCATTTAAAAATATATATATATGTGTATACTGTATATAATATATATACATTATACATATAAAATGTGCACTAGAACTTGATTTTTAAACTAAAAATTGAATATTTTGAAAAATCAGTTTATAAAGGGGTGGAAGTTATTCACTCATCAGGTAGGATACTGGTAGTGAATAATATATACAATTTGAAATCAGTGATAAATCATTACATTCTATAAAAGTATTTTGAACCGAGTTCCGGGTAATACACATAATCATAGCTGTAAAAAAAAATAATAAATTTAAAATGTTTTCAAGACACCATTAATATTATTTCTGCAATAACACATAGTTACATAGTTACTTTAATAACTTTATTTGTTATTTTCCATTCATAAAAATTTCCTGTTTTAAATAGTAGTAGTACTAATTCTGTACGCTTAAGCTAACTACTGGAAAAATCATAAAATTAGCTCCAAAAAGTATTATCTAAAATAAATTTGCTATCAAAAAAGCTCTTTATTCCAAAACTCATATTCTACTCATTTTATCCGATAAGTTGTTTCTAGAAAAAATCAATAAACATCATTGTAAAACCAATAGATTCCTCTCTATGCTTAAAATGTAAAATAATTAGTTCCTTTAAAGGAATACATAATTAGCAGATTTTTTAATTTATAAATATCCCTTAATATAATATAAACATCAATTAGTAAAGATAATTATTTTAAACTTGCCCTATTTTTATTTTTTTTTGCAACTGTTTCATTTCTGGAGAAGTTATTGCTGCTAAATCTTCATACGTATAAATCGAATCTGGTTTTCCGACTGGCAGTTGAAAAATACTTGGTTTTCCCTAATAAATATAATGTATTCAAATTTATTAAGCTTAAATTAAACAAGTTTGTATTCTAAAATAAATTTAAAATATACCTGATAATTATTTTGTATGTTTTCGGTATTATTATTTATATACTCTTCGTATGGGGGTATATGAAAAATCACCTGAAATACAAACATGTGAAACATTAATAACCATATAATTTATATCTTATATAGTATGATGGATTTTTTTCACTCACAACTTGTTCGTCTTCTGTACTTGAACTCTCTTCAGGTATAGTTTCAGGAAAACATTTTTCTTTCGGAGATGTTAACCACATCTATATGTAGTAAAGGTAATAAAATTATTATTATTATTATTAATTATAGTACTTATAAAATAACCTATGATTGATTATGTGTTCACAATGTAGAATATAATATTATTCAGTTCATATTGACAATGAATTATATGGTTATAATAAAAGCCCCTACAATCGTGTGTAGTACAAAATTAACAACAATGTTCATAAAATTAGGCCACTTCTAGATTTTTATATATTGTGACGTTGATAATAGAAACAAGAAAAGTCATTCAAAGAAAATATGGATTAAATGTGTAGTACGAAATTCAGAATATTTTAGGGGATGATTATGACTTTACTAACTATTAATAGACGATCTCAAAACCTAATAGGAAAAAGCGCGATTAAATCTTGAAAAAATCATCATATTCCAAACACGATTTTTGGGAATATATTGCATCCAATAATTATTTAAAAATGTTAAATGCTCAAAATACTATAAAACCACAATTGTATTTAAGATAATTCAAGATATAGGTACAAGTACGATTTATGTATCAAAGTATAATATTTATAAAAATAAATTATGTTGTTAAAATATTGTTCGATTAATTCGTATTAAAATACCAAACACCTACTCAAAACTATTAATAATTATAATACTGTTACATTGTATTTATATACCTACTTATATACTTATACATTATTAAATAATTATAAATCTAAAGAATAATATCGTTGTAAAACTAGAATGTTCATATAATATATTAATATTAATATTTTAATAAATTAATTTAAAATTTAAAATTTAAAATATATTATAAAAATAAAACCCGGAAAAAACCAACATATTTTTTTTAAGTATTCAAAATTGTATAATGAGAATTACAAATATATTTTTAGAATTATATTACGTAATATTATATAAACATAATAGTAAATTTTGTAAAAATTTAAAATTTGTATATAATTATAATTTTCTGCAAAAATAAAACGATATAGACAAGTAACTAAAATCGATTTCTTTAAAAACTAAAATGTGCCCAATAAGACTTTGTATCTTTTAACTGTTTAGTAGTTTTTCTATTCACGTATAAAAACATTCTTGGAAAATCGAAAAATTACATTTTTAAAGTACATTTTATGTAAAGCCTTTTTACCCGAAATATTAAAACATAATATATAAAATAAAAACAAAATATAATATTGTAAAATCAATATTGAGTAACAAAAAAAAACATATATGTACAGGTATGCATAGTATTGTGTACAACGTTTATAATATGTGCGTTGTACACTATATTATAAGTAGTAGGCAAAAATATTAGTTATTATCAAAATATATTTAAGTTAAGATTAAATAGCCTTTATATATTTAATATATTATATTGATAAATAATAATTATTATTTTACACATTGAATGTTGTTATTTACACTGTATAAAATTATAAATAACACATGCATGCCAACTGTTAATTTAAAAAAATGAAGGAACGCAATATGTATACTTATACTATTGTTAAGGTAAATAAGTAATAATTAGGTATACCTCATCATCGATCGATTTACTCTGGCAGTAAGAGTCATTATGATTAATATTATGAGATGAGCTAACAGATGTAGACATGGAACGACCATTGTAGTCTTGACTTTTTAGTTTTTCTAGAATTAATTATTAACACATCATTTTTAATTTTTATACCATCGCAAACATTGAGTAGCTTTAACGTCGGAGAACTGAATTTTATTCAATTACCTTGCGATAATCGCTGAAGATTATACCATAGGGATCTAGGTTTTGGTTTACAATGTGCCGAAAAACATGCGACACTGGGCGTGCGATTGTCCCAAAATGCTTGCCACATCTTCAAACCGCTCTCTAATCCATTATTTTTCAAATCAGATTCTTTGACTTGATTAATCAATGGTGCGATTAAATAAATGAATAACTATAAATAGTATAAATAGCATTTGCATTATTGTTTAAACTATGTGGTTTGATAATACGTACAATAACATATAACAAAAAGAAATAATATTTACCGTCATGGTAGGGATATTAAAAAGGTAATAATGTGGTAAAGTTTTGAATGTGCCTTTTTCATAATCAGAATCAGCACATTCGTCAGGAGCATTTTGAATTATCCAGTGCAGAATAAGTAATAGTTTTGCTTCTATGGGCCCAATATATTGAATGTTGGTTCCTTTTCTAAAATAACACAAAATTATTTAATATATTTTCAAATTGGTAATTAATAACTAATACATTACCTAACTTTATTTAAAAAATAATTTAATTCGATATGAGATTCTTTTTGTTTTTATGTCTCATTTCATGTAAAATTAGAATATGTACATTGATTTTAAATCGTAATACGTAATATCGTAATTATTAGATAACATTTGTTTTAATGTATTTTTAGTAAAAAAGTGCTAAAATGTATATTATATATAAAAAAAATAATAATGTGTAAGTAATGTCATTTGTTGAATATTTTACTCGTATATTTTAATCTATTTTTTAATAGAAAAAGGAATTCTTCTAATTTTCTTCAATAATGAGATATTTGTATAATATTACCTATTAAATTTAATTAAAACTATATGTATCCATATAATAAAACTTATTATTATTATTGAGGATGTATAAATTTATTTTTTGTGAATATTTACTGGATGTCCATCCTTTCTACCAGTTACCTTTATTAATTAATTATCTACTACTCAAATTTACATTAAAATCAATTTTTATGAGATTAAACTATAAATTTTTAATTATTAAATGTATAAAATATCTGATACAAATAACTTAATGATTGCTCTTAAGATAACATCACAGTTACACATTTTCAATGAAAAACTTGCATTAGCATATTTTTTTCTTAATTTGATTAATTTTGATATTATATGTTTGATATATAAAATAAAAATAAAATGATAAATAATAACATTTACATCTAACGCTCTATCTGAGCGTTATTCCATGTATTGTTTTTTTTTAAATATTATTACTATTTAAAAATTCAAAATAAATTATTTTTAACAACTCAAAGTTTTTATCTATTATTTTTTTTTCATTTTTCTACAGTGGTTTTAATATATTTAAAACTAATAAAATTCAAATAATTTAATACTCTTACAAAATAAAAATAAATATACCTATGTTATATATAAAAAAAAAAAAATATATATATATATATATATAAATAAAATTAATATAGGTGTATATTATAAAAACATAATATATAAAGAAGAAAATATGCCTAGAGTATCTTTTTGTAATTGGTCGCTAGTTTCGACCATAAGTCATGATCAGATGACAATTAATGAATAGCAAAAAAAAACAAAAATACAAAAAAATATAAAATTTTGCCGATCGACGCGCAAAGCTCAACGCTGTCCAATGTATGCTAATGCTGGAAGGAGCGTGCGGGAATGTCGACGGACGAAACGATCAGGCCGACCGCTAGCCGATTAGTTTTGCTCTGTACACCGATCGAGCACCTATGAGTCTCTGTCTCTGATCAAAACGTCCATTGTATATATTTTTCATTCGTTATATTTTTTGATATAGATGTATCTAAGGTGTCATCCTAAAAATTTTTCCGAATTGTTTACTAATTAGCTGGATTTTTTGAGCTTTAAATTATTTTGTACTTAAAATTGTAACTATATCGGTAATAAATAATGTAATAATGTCAAAATAATATTTTTGAACTCCTTATAAAATTTGTTATTCGATATATTTTGTTATTTAATCAAGTACTTGGTACCACTTTTTTTCTCAAGTAATGCACCAAGCCCGGACATTTTTTCTGGCTTTATCTACTATGAATTAAGGAAACGGTTCATTTTATTAATTTGGGATGTGTGTAAGACATATCCATGTGTCGATAAATGACGTGCTCAGAATATTGAAATAGAGGGAAATATTTTCCCAAAAATTGATAAATCGCAATATAAAAAAAAAGTAATTTGTAAACATTTGACTATGAATTCAATGCAATCCAATAATTATTAATTTGCCGTATATTTTTCGGAGTTCATTCATACATAATTATAATTTATTATACTTAGGAATGTAGTAAAATCAATCTAATATTAAATAATTTTATTACATAACATTATAAAACAAAATAATATTATTTTATTTATGTTGAAATCCATAGAAAAAAAAAGTGCACTTCGCTTATTGTACAGGATACTCATGGTAGATGTATTGCATTACATAAAACGATTCTGAGCGAAGCTTCGGTGGTAATATAAATAAATCTCGATTTAACGAAATCATCAGTTGCTGACCGTGGTTAAATCGTCTCTGGGTAGAAGTAGCAAAAACAAAGAATAACCTCATGTGGTGGAAAATGAGAAAGACCGCAGAATACGAAGAGGTGCAAACCAACAATTAATACAGTGCAGAATGATAAACGCAAAATGCGAGAGGAGCGATCTTTTCAGGGAACCAAATGACGAGGTTCTTAAAAAGGCTAAAAAAATAAATATGACACTGTTGGCTGACATGACGAAGAACAAAATCTTATTTTAGTGGATCTTACATCATTTTTCTGTAGTTTTTTTCGACCACGTTTATCAAAAACACCAAATAATGGAAAAATGGCTTCTGTAAAGTACAAACTTGATGACATTTTTACAGGTAAATGGGGTTACATGTACAAATTGATTTATGACTTCTGGTCGAAAAGTTATACACCGAAGAAAAAAATAAACATCAATCTAAAAAACCGTGGGTGGCATATGACACCCTTATCCCCCCCCCCCCCGTGAGCACACCCCTGGTGCCGATGTATTCGTTTATAGCGTGAATAATTTGGAATTCTTTTTACTATTTAATTATATCTCATTTTCCCTACATGTTTGAATCAACTTACACCATGTGTTCTTTGTTGCTAATAATTGTTGTAAATGAACGCCCATGTGCAATTTCATCATAACTAACGTTGTTAACATCAATTGGGTTTTTCAATCGCACTAGTGCATCCAGACAACCATGGATTGCGTCATGATTATATTCCAGATTAAATTCTAAGACGTGCTTATCAAAATTAGTTTTAGAAAAAGATTTTTTAAATTATATATTTCTAAAATATGTCCTTTGTGTTGCATTTGGAAACTTCTACAAGTGGTTCCAATGTAAAATTTACTGTAACTACAATTATATATAAAAGCTAATAAATGTTATAATTATCTTAATCGATTAAAGATTTATTTGTAAACTTAGTTTTATTATTTATAGTTTTAATTAGACTATTATTATTGTTTTTTTTTTCGGTTTTTTATTATTCATTTGAACTATAGTTTTTTTGCAAATACTTTGGGCACGTTATCTTTTTCATACATTATTTTTTCATAATACCTATAGGTATATTAATTTTATTTATATATACATATATATAGTTTTATATATATTAGTTCTATTTCAATATTTTATATTTATTATATTTTAACTGAAAATAAGTATTTATTTTTTTTTTTTGAAAATGTCATAAGAGTAGTTAAGACCACATACGTTCAAACTACGACAGAACACACCTTCACACATTTTCAATGCTATGCTTTGTAGAATAATTATTTTGATGCTAAAAAAAAAAGACGAAAACTTGAATTATTTTCGTACGTGAGAATTTAACATTTTATTTGTATTTGTAGATTATGTATAATTTTAAAAATATGATTTTTTTCATGCTTTCAACAGTTTATAGAGCATGGTAAAATTAGTTAATCGTAAATCATTTTGACCTACAATCATACTTTATGTTCTCAGCTTTCTTTGATACCAAGATTGTCGACCTACGATAATTATACATGTTGGAAATGCAAAAACACGGTTTTTAATAAATATCGTAATTACACAAGAATAAAAATATTACTGACACAGATTTAGTTTTAAATTAGTTTTAAAATATATTTAAATATTTTTATTTGTAGTATTTTCATTTTTTTTTAAATTTTACAGAAATTGCTTATATAAATCCCCTTGAAAATCGGGTGTGGCATTCACTCAATATTCATACAATGAATTATTAATACTCTACTTTAGTAAAGTGATATGTCCTTAAATTTATTTTAAAATGATCTACGATTATAAACGGATGGGATATACATTTAGAACGTCTTAAATGTGATTTCTTGAATTCCTATTACGCGTCTTACGTTTCGTTATATTGTAATTTTCAACTTACATTACAATTTTCACAAAAAAATTTAATTTAATAAATTGATTTGTTGTGCCCAAATGTGAATAACACAGATTTTCACAATAAATCATATTAACAACCCTTCTGAATTTATTATTATTATTTATTATTTATTATTATATTTACTTATTATCGTTTAGTGTTAGCATACGTCAAATTATTTTAAACTATTATTTTTCGTTTTTTTTTTTATAAAAAGAAATTAATTTTGTAAGCTGTATACCTAGATAAATCTTGTGTTCATATTTTACTACATATTTATTATTATTTATTACTAATCAATAGTTCATTTGAAGTATTAATAATTAAAGTTATAATTATTATAACTAAAAAATAAATATGCATTATTTTCTATATATACACTATATACACAATAGGTATATATAAATATATCTTTAAAAATGTATAAGAACTTTAAATGAATATTAAATAAAATATTTAAAACTACTAATATCATAGAGAAGTACCAGTTATAAATTAGGTGTATTAGATGATTAGGCAATTAAATTTGCATCCTCTATCGTTTAAAATTTCACAAAATACGATTTTTTTTTCTACTATTAGTTCATTTTATTTATTACTTATTGTAAATTAATAAATTGTACGAGCATAAATTAATTTACTATTAAATTCTTATATTTTGAACAAATTATCTCGTGTTTTTAATGCCATTATTGTAATTAAATAACCCGCACTTATAACAAAACCTGCAATTTATACTTGTTAAGTACATAATAATTACACGTATAATGCATAGCATGGCAAAAATATCACCCTAATTTTAGAGGTAAAATAAATATGTATTATACAATTAGTTATCCGAAATTTTATTTCTGATACTTTTAAAACATTACCTATATCAAAAATGCTGTCCTTTATATGATTAATACACATATTTTTTAACAACACATTGCCAATATATTCATCGGATCTTACAACTGTGAATTTTTCCCCATAAAGCTTAAAGATTTATCAAAGTCTAAGTCTTACCACTAGAAAATCTGAAAGATTTCAGCGTTGCTATATTCGTAAATAGAAACTATAGATCATAAATTATATAATTACAAAAATTCACTAAAACTAAATCTACGGGATGAGCTGATAAGTAATGCCTCTTTACTCATAACTTATTTTGTACTTTCGATGACGATTCGATTTCTTCACCATTCAATGAAAAATATTATAAGCTTTATTTTAATTTATTATTTATCAGCATAACTGCAATATAGATCGATACATTTTTCACTAATGTTTAACAAGTTTTATAACGCAGTTAAAATAAAAGTTTTCTGCTCAGTCTGAACTTTTGATCAGAATCAATTTAGTTAGGTACTTTTAAGTTATTCTTTGAGTTTTAAAAACAAAAAAAAAAATCACAAGGATTGCATAGAGGATTCGAAATCACTTGAAATCCTAGTCATACCACAATGAACACAATTTCAACGCAGAGATTTCAAGTGATTCCACATCCTACATAAAGTCCAAATTTGGCCCCATGTGATTTTTTTTATTTTCAACATTTAAAGAATATCTTAAAGGTACGAACCATTTTCATTCAGTTGAAAAATAGTTCCAAATGAAGTGAAAAGACGGTATACTGCACTAGCTGAAAACTCATATTTTAACGGCGTTATAAAACTTGTTAAATGTTGGAAAAATATATATATCGATCTAGATGACAGTTATGCTAATAAATATTACATTAAAATAAAGCGTATAACATTTGCTAGAATTCAAATTGTTATCATAAGTACAAAATAAGTTATGACTTATGATTAAAGAGGCATAACTTATCAGCCCCCCTCCTGTATATTATAATTTGAACTTGTAAAAATAAATTTTGGATTGGTAATTTTTATATTGACTTTCTATCTAGGGTGATCTTTTTATTTCACTCTAATAATAACCTAGTATATCTACAAAGACTATAGAAAGTTATTCATAGTTAGAAATTGCATTAAACTTTAAAATAAGATAAAATAAATAAATTAGGTCAAGTTTTGGGAATGTTCCAATATCATATATTATCATTGAAAGTAGGTTATATGCTTAATGTACCATAGTATTGATTTATAAAACCATTGATTATAAATAGGTTGATAATAATAATTATAGCATATAATATATATATTATGTACATCGTACGCATTATGTACAATCAATCATATTATGAGCTTCTATAATAAAAATAAGCGACGGGTAGTTAGGCTGAAGGATAAGTGGGTGGAGATTATAAAGGGAGATATGGATTTGTATGGAATTTACATTGTATACAGGCCACAGGCATATGACACTAGACAGAGAAGTGTAGAAGGTGAGGATTAGGATAACCGACCTCATTATTCTGTACAGGATAAAGGCGGAGAAGAAAACTACGTTATGCAGATGAGTCAAATATAATAATGGACTACTGATACCTATACATAAATAATCGAATTTTAAATGAGGTAATAAATAATAATTTAAATAAAACTTTGAATGAGAGAGAACAAATTCAAGAATTACACTACCTACATCTGTTGATGTAGACGGGTATATTTTAGTATATTTCGACAAAACATCACGTATATTACTCAAAGTATATTGTAAAAATTAAAGATAACAAATGATCAAAATTTACTCTGTGTGCGTGCTAAATACACGATTTCTATATGTGTTTTAAACAATTTATTTAACCTACTATCTATACATATCTATAAAACCAATAAATTGAAAAAAAAATTCAATATTAAAGGCAGACGGACGTATACCTATATACATAAAAAAAAATTATAGTTATTCAATTTACTCATTAAAATTTTCTTTAGTTACATCATATTCAAATTGTATTAAATATGTATATAGGTATGTCATAATTTTAATAATATAGTTTTTAGTCTAGTTAACTATTTAATAGTTAAAAAATTAGTTAAAAAATTTTACAGAATTCCAAAATGTTTGATTTATTTATTATAAATTGCATTGAATAAATCCTTAAGGAACACTTTGTATATAATATATATTAATAATTATATTTTATTTATAGGTTATAGTAGTATTTCAATTAAATTCCGTGAAAAAGAATCATATTTTCTATACCATTAATTTAATATTCAATTGTGAATATTGGAGATTGCGGAGATTTTATTTATTTCCTTTATAAAATTTTTTTTTACATTAAAAGTATTGCATCCAAGTCAATTTAAAACATAATTATTTGAAAACATAACACAGCTAGGTACCTATTACAGTAAAAAATAAAATGTTTATATATTTATATTATGTGTTTGCTTATTTAATTATTTATTCTATTCACATTGTAGTATAGGTATGAAAACAAATGTATAAATATAATAAAAAAACATATATTTCAAACATATACCTGTTTTGAAGACTAGCAGCTGTAGAATGGAGTATATGTGGAAGTGATGCTTGAATGAGATTCCATCTTGGTAATGATATAATTTCATCTTTAACTTTTTGTGGTAGGTCGATTTGAGAGTCTAGAACTAATAACCGTTCAAAAGTCTAACGGTTAAAAATAAAAATATTTAGAAAATGGCAGAATATTTTAAAATATACAGAATTTATAAAATCATATTATAAATAAGTATAGACAAAAAAGTTTAAATCAATTAGTTAAGTATTGTAAGTTCACAAACAAAAAATGTTCCAAAATTTAATTTTTAAATATTATTAATAAATAATTAATATTATAATATATTTTATTATATATATTTTAATTACATTTATTTTTAAAATTATTTATAAATAATTCGCAAAACAAAAAAATATGTAGCTATAAATTTAATTATATCTTAATCCAAGGATGGAAAATATCATGATTTTAACAGTTTAAAATCGAAAACAATAACAGAAAAAAATGAATCAAATTCAAAAACATATACAAAATAAAAAATATTATATCGAAAAAATGAAACTGAAATTAAAATGTTTTATATAAACCCAAATTGACTTATATAAATAATGAACTGTATAAAATTTCTAAATAAATAAATTTATTAAACACATAAATTTCTAGTCTAAAACTAGAATATTAACGAGAATTTTGAAAATGTTGATTACCTATTTATCAAAGCATTTTTTTTATATAATGGTTTTAAAGGTATAAGTTATAGTGCATATTATTAATCAATAAACTAACGTTTCTATTTTATGATTAGGCACATATTTCTATATTTTTATAGTAGGAACTAGAAACGTTGGTTTTGTACTTTGTACATTTGTTATTTCTTAACTAATATATTATGTAAAATTTTTACTTGTTGTATTTAGCCATTTAGATGTAAAAACGTTTTTTAAAATAGAATTCTCAATATAAATCTTTTTAAATACATAAAACAAATACTACATTTTTGAAAACTATTTACAAGATTTAGAATGTTTAACGAAAATTTTTAGATAATAATTATTATTAAATAAAAAAATAAAATTTAATATATTTTCCATTCTAATTTGTGTTCTTTTGCGATTTTCAAAAATGTTATAAGACTCAGAAATATCATATTACAATATTAACAATTTTAACAACATATTGTTATTTTTATAATATTACAAACCTCTAGAAATGTGTAAATATTACCTACTTATCAAAAACAATAGGTATATTTCCAGCAGAGTCATCATTTGGGAGAGGCAGGATGTGCGACAGAACAACTAATTTAAAAGTGTTAATAATTGGCCTTCCATTAATTCTCCAATGTGCCGTCATAATTTACTTATATATATTATATATGTATATAATATTAATATTAATTAAACATTTTTGTTTTAATTATACATATATATATTTATATATCATATTTACAGACCTACATTTATATATACAACGTATATATATATATATTATATATTAACAGCATGATGAAATGTTAAAATTGTCTTGCCTAAAAGCTCGCAAATCTCGAAAAAAAAGTGAAATGACACCCCTGTGACGTTATCCAAGGTTTAGTAAATTTAGTATAGATATTGAATAATGAAAATTCAAATTAATCTTGGAAGGTTTACCTAGGTAAATAATATGTAATCAAATGTAGTTTCAATAAAAAATTATTTTTACTCATTATTTTCCCAATCATAAGTAGATAATTCCTAGGTATTCCTAATCGTATTGTATAATCAAATACACATTTACCTTAAGCATATCTAGATACTAATATTTAAATTACGTGAATTTGTTAGAATTTAATTTATTGTACTTAGGTAATACCTCAAATCTTAACCTTAAGTATACAAAATATGTCTTACCTTGCATGCTTCCTTCATTTCCTGAAATGTATACCGAACAATAAATTACATTTTTCAGTTATAAAATTTTTAATAAATATGCTTATTACTTATAAGCTATAATATTAGATATATTTACATTCATTGTCTTTATTTTAAATATATCTTATTAAGAACTTAGGTGTATATTTGGTTTCTATAAATACAAAAAGTAGAATTGTATATATACATTTTTAATCATTATATTCTATTAATTATGAAGTTTGATTATTATTATGAATTATATTTTAATAGTTTTGGAATAAGACTTCTCAGTTTATAAACCATATAGACAAGCTTAGCAAGTGTTACCAAAAGTATTACATTTACACATAATATTATTATTAAAATTTAATATTAAATGTTTATTTAAAAATCGTATTTCTTATTTGTTCTAATTATACATGATTCTAAAATAGTAATCATTTTAACATTAATATTATTATATTGTAGGCAATACAAGTAGAATATGTTGAGTGGGTATAAGTGAAGACGTAGTATGGATATGTATGGAAATGCAAGACTAAGGTAGATGACCCCAAATAATTGAGTGAGATTGCCAAGGGTATAATTTAATTATAATATCATATAATATAATTTATGAATATTAATTTAATATATTTATATTTTAAAAACAGCCATATTTAAAACTTATGAGAGAAAGCACAAGTAAATTATGTTTAGTTTAAAATATCCTTCTTTTAATATTTTACATCAATGTCTATGATACATTTTTAATATATATCTAATATAAAGTGCACATTAATTATTTTAAATTTAGATAATAATAATAATCAATATTATTTTCATCTAAAATATGTTAATTTTTTCAAATTTTTTATATATAACATTTATTATGTTCTCCTCTACGTGTTATTACAGTAAAAATAACATTTATGTAATTATATAATATGTTATATATTCTAATATGTATTTCAAACTCTTATAATAAATATCTTTCTAAAATATTTTATTCGTACATTGACGCAAATATAAGCTGAATTGCGGAGTAAATTCCTTTGAAAATTGTTTATTTTATTTATTTTTTACTGCACATACGTAATAGATACGTGTTCAATATTTAAAATTTTCAACACATTGAAATTTTTGTCGCCGATAGTACTAATTTATCAGACTATTTATGAAAATAAACATTGTCTTAAACGAATAATAATTTATAAAAATTTATTATGAAATAGATAGGTATATGCTGTTGCGGTTATAAGGGGGGGGGAGCGATAGATGGATCGTCCATCCTTGGATTATACTTTTGGTTCCTATAGATATCAGTATATTAAAAAAAACCTAACGCTGCAACTAATAACACTTTGCTGCGTGTTTTTAGTAGGTATACTTCCTGTACAATATTTACTTTTATCACAGAACTGGCTATTTATTTGAAATTAATCATGCCAAAAAAAAGTTTTATTAATATTTATAAAACATATATAGGTTATTATTTATTAGTTAATTAAAAACGGTTTTATAAATGATGTGAGCATACCTATTATTTTATGCATAATATTATAAAAGAAATATTAATAAGTAACCAAAAATATTGCAATATTGGCAGTTCAATTTCTATGGGTGGCCCCGGTCCAATAATATAAATGTTAAACTTAAGTAGGTTAACTTTGAAACTAAGTCCGGTCAAAAAAATTCAGACTTAATTATCGTTTGAAACCTGTTAAAGTACATAGATACATCATACGTTTAGAAAAAATATTAAAAATTTGCGAGTCATAGCACGCAGCATATATATCTAAATATACTTAACTCATATATTTTGAATTGTTTTAACTTTAGAAAAAACAATACCTAGTGATTTATTTTGATTATAATTTTGAAATTACGTGTTTTCACATATTATTTTATTGAATATTATAATTTATCAGATCAATTTATTATTAAATGATATTATTTATTTTATTATAGTTTATTTTCAGTTATTTGGGCCAGTCAAAACGTTTGCCCCCTTTGAATATCATGTACCACCTCTGGGTATATAATCATATTAAACTATAGTTAGTACTTATTTACAACTAATAATTACAAAAATATTTTGAAAAGAAAACTAATGTAATTTAAAATAAACATTTTCTTCAGTATTCGATGTTAAGGTTAGATATTACGATTTTTTGAAAAATATTCCATTCTAGAATTTGTTGTTTTAAATTAAGATAAGAAAGAAATAATTTATTATTATCACTCTAAATTTTTGTTAAATGTTAAATGTATAATGTAGGTACATTGTACATATTACATACTTATATAAAACAAATTACTGAAAATTTATAAATTCTAAATTTACCTAATTTCTAATATTAAATGTTTAATATTAAATGAATAGCTGAAAGTATACAAAATAAAATACATTAATTAGATGCTAATTTTACTAAAGAAAATATGTTTTTGTAAACCAAATCATTATTATCTTTACTTTTTTCAAATATCATCCAACCCATTTAAGATTATATTTTATATGTGAAATAATCATAACCACACACTTTCAAAAAATGGATTAAATTCCTAACACTTATATATTAATATCATACAGATTTCTGATAATCATACAGTTCAATTTATTTTGAAAAACATTGAATTATATATATATTGATGAATTTTTATCTAAAATATTATTAGAATAATTTAGAACCACACATTTTTAAATTATTTTCAACTTTTCCCAAATAAAATATTAAAGATAAGCCGTTTTTTAACTATGCTTCGACACAATTATAGTTACTTATATATAATTAATAGATTATTAAGTTTAATTCAATATAATATATATTTCATAAATCCTTTTACAATAGATTCACAACATTTTTCGTAAATATTTATTAAATATCAATTTTTTACGATTTCTCCTTATTATTACCCTCTCTGCCCTCATACAAGTATACAGCCCATTGACTAACTCACCAAAAGTATCTTAAATTTGTTTTTCGTATTATATAATATTAATATAATTAATAAACTTATTAGTTCTGATCACTCTCTTCACAAACCATTAATAATATTTAAATAATGATAACTTCATAAAATTAATGTTATAAAAAATTTTTTTTTTTAATAGGAATGATTATTGGGTTTATTTTTTTCTATTGTTTCTTGAATACACTATTCATAGGTAACCAACTACACTTGATTGAGCGAACACAAGAAATATGCTTTAACAAATTGCATGGACTGGACCAAAAGTAAAAAATAAGTCTAATTATATCCCTTTCATATCTCTTTATTATCAGTGGCGCGAATTCTCGATGAAGTGGAAGGAGCAATTTACATCTCTATAAAATGTTTAATTCTGAAATGTTTGCATATAATAATATTCATTTATAAAGTACATTAGATCGTAAGTGGGTTATTGGTTATAGGTATTATGCATAATGTTTAAATAAAGTAATAAGCTTCGAATTTTATTATAGCAACGAATAAAATCTTGTATTTTAATGTAAGTATAAAATTATGTAGGTATTCAACTATATATTATCAATTAATTACTTGTTAATTCTTATAATAATTTTTTAATATTTTAAGTTTTCATATTCATAAGTGGACCACAAATTTCGTTTCAAAATCGAAGGTGGTAAAGAGCAACAATTTTCTGCGATATTATTGATAAGAATTTATTTTAGAGATTCAAGTACATGATTTGTATTAAAAACACTTACAATCTTGATACCATCTATAATTTACGTAGTCGAGTTTTTAGTATATTTTACAAAAAAAATAACAGTAATTATACCTAATAACAATTTAAAATTCTACACGTATATCAGTATAATTTATACTTCATATTATAAATTGTATAATGGTGTTCTTTTTACTATCCTACAGCCATACTTAAAATTATAGTGTAAGCTGCTGCTATAGACACGTCTTTTTAGTCAATCAGCTTACTAGTTAGTGATAATAAATATTAAAATGTAGACATGAATAAAATGTGATAATAAAGTTTCTTTGTTGATTTGGACCCGAATTTTTTTTCTTGAAAGTTGACAACTTTGTTGAAATCATTTACCAAAATTTATTGATATGAAAATATTCATACGGATGAAAAGCCATTTTATTAAGAAATACGTCCGAAGACGTTTCCTAATAGCAGCGAAATATACGATAATTCACACGTATAAAATTACGTATTTCTATGATGTTTATCTAAAGACGTTTTTCCACTATGGTTCCTTAAAAGATCATATTATGAGTCAAAAATATACTCTAGTGAAAAGGCATATTTCTGTGAAGTTTGTCTGGAGAGGTTTTCCGATTGCAGTGGCTTAACGAAATGTATTTCATGAAGTAGTAGTTTCATAGTAATTCATGAAGATTGACCAACGCCATTTTCTTACAACGGCGATTTTTAGAAATAAATATGAACTCGCATCGATAAGAATCCAAATTTGTCTAGGTGAAGGTATTCCGTAAATTATATTTACATTGATCGCCCCAAAAAATATTTTTAGAGTAATAGATAAAAATACTTTATTCAGCTTTATAAATAAAATTAAGAAAATATTGAACGAAATAGATTTTTATAAATGGAATTAATACATTTAAAGGGCGAAAATTATGAGGATATTTATGTTTTATTTAACTTTAAAATGCTCAAAATGTATCAATCTTTTCGATTAAAAAAATATGTCTTTTTGAAAGAACCATAAAAATAATTTTTTAAATGACTATTTTTAAAATTTAAATATTTTTGGAAAACAAATTTAAATATTTTACAATTTTATCATGCCATCACTTTATTTAAATTCAAATTCTGGCATTATTTAAATATTTATTTCAAATATACAATTATTCTGAGATATACTTTATATTAAACTCATAAATATATTTATTTATTAATGGTCTTACGGGATTTCATATCAATGACAAATTAAAAATATATAAATATTATATTTAATCAGCTACGATATTATATTATAATACTAGATCAAGAAAACTTACATGATGTCCAGCCGTATGTTGACAAAACTTTATGGTAAGCATGGAAGCACAAAAAAAATTAATTTCAATATTCAAGATGTATTAATATAATAATTCATAATAAGGTATAATGTATAATATATATAATAAATATATATTATATATTAATAAAAATTAAAAATGTGATAGGAAAAATTTGATACAGTATAAGTATTATATATTCAGTTTTTTGAGTTATTATTTTCGGTTCAATTTTTATAACTTTAAAATTTTACAACAAATAGTTTTAAAACATTTATATATTAAATACTAAAATAAATAATTAACTTGAATAAACCAGAATGATTTAATTATTATTTTAGCATTTGAATGTTAGTATAATATTTCTATACACTCTCTAAAAACTTCTTAAGTCTTTTAAAATCTAATTTGAAATGTTATTCCTACTAAATGCATTACAAAAATATATAATATTGAGTATACTGTACCAAAATCTCGCAATAAATATATTTTTTAAATACTTATTTGAAACAAATAATATAATATTATAAATATGTATAAGTACAAGATGTATCTTACCAAACACGAATTTTCATGTAGTTTACCAACTTTAGGTCGAATAAATGCACTACAAAATATATACAATAAAATATTAGATTTAAATGTGATAAATATCAATTGATTAAATATAATTTCAATCAGTTTTGGTCCGGCATGTTGTAATATTGATATATTTATTAATAATTGTAAATATTTAACGTTTTTAAAAAAATAGTCAATTATACTCTATAAGTGAAAATTTAATGTGACTTTAGAGTGTAACCATATATATAGGTACCTATTACTTACAAAAAAAAAATTTTTAAAAGTAACCTATAAGAGTATAACCAAAAATGTTTTATATAATATATTAAGTATAGAAAGTCCCAATCGTTATTAATTACTACGTGTATTAACTAAAGTTAATATTATTAAAAGCATTGCCGGATGGTATTTTTTTTAAAGTAAACAAGTTACGTTACTAGTCAGTACTCAGTCACAAAATAAAAAGTTGGTACATTACTTTTTTTTATTCGGTAAAAATAAAGATAATAATATAAAATACCAAAACTCTTTATTTCTTTTCTAATTACAATATAGATAATTTCTAATTGATCATATATTTTAATATCTATATAATGTCATGCACACTCCATTACTATATTATAAAATCGTTAAAAAGTTTAGTTTTCCTATACACGTATAAAATGGGCTAAATGACCTTTTTTATAAGCTCATTGATTTTTTTGCTGTGAAATTTTTTTACATTATTTTCAATTTATATTTGATTGACCCCTTTATAGATAGTACTGAATTTGAAAGCAATGATAAATAATTTTTCGATAAAACAATTCTGAGGGAAGATCGGTGTAATATACGTATTTAATAACTTTTATGTAAGTACAAATTTAAAGTTTCTAGAACCATTATTTTTTGAATTCCAAGAGAAAAACTTATTTTGATAAACCCCAAGATTTTCCCCCTTTTCTGTCATTTTTCGATCACTTTTCTTACACATTAAAAACTACAGAAAAAATTTATAAAATACCAATTAGATGAAATTATTATTCAAAAAAGTGTAAATATGGATAAAAATTGTGGTTGAAAAGTATTTCACAGAAAAAATAAATTAACATCGTTGTATATAATTTTCCAGCCATTTTTTAATCGTTTATATTTTTTTTTATTAAAAAAATTTACGTTTTTCAATCACGAGTTTAGATGTTATGCATGTCAAAGATAACTCAACAGTCGAGTGTAATTAATTTTCTCATATTTTATGTTATACATTTATTACTTTTTATACCTAATTTTGATCAAACTGTAATCAGAGAACAAAAAGTAATTTGATCGAACAATAAATAATTTACAATAATTTGACTACCATGGTATGGTGACAGATTACAATTTATTAGGTAAATACATAAAATGTACATTAAATATTATATATTTAAGTATCTATCAATTTTTAATTTTCATTATTCTAAAAGTTAAATTTAAATTGCCTATACACAACCACTTAAAAATCATTTGAAAATCAATTGCAAAATGTTTGGTATCACACACTCAGTTTTAAGCGGTTCTATATAATATAGTCTCTTTTTATTGTTGGCTAATCACGATATTTATTTTTAAAACACATTTTTACTTTAAACAGATAAAAAGACATTTTAAATTGTTTTTTGAGTCCTAACACCCATTATTACATGTAGATAACGACATTTCAGAGACTACTTCTTCAAGGTTTTAAAATTTTCTAAATTGTAACTAAATTCAGGTTATTATATGGTATATAAATATTTTATTTACGTTTCTTTAAATCACTATTGAAAATCAGAAAATACTGATAATGTTATTTTACATTTTCATTTTAACACTAAAATAATCGTATAATATTTTTTCGTTTGTTTTCCTGACAATTTTTGCTACTAAAAATCATTAATGTATACCTACCTAGGTACTTATAAAATCGTATAATAAATTATTGATGGATAATACTGAACTATAAATATATTGAATTTATACCTGTATTGATAATAATATTGAAGGTGCTAAGCTGTTGGTAGTATTTTTCTACGTCGATAACTAATTTGAATTCGACCACCTAACGGTTAATAAGAGATGGCAGCTACAATAACGGTGCGACTAAAAGCCGGGTGATAATAAATATTCGTTTACAAAATATACGTAGATGTACACGTATATATTACGTATATTAGCTTTTTCTACGGGTACTCGAACGAAATTATGAGATTTACCTGATTCTAATATTATGATATAGGTAATTTGAAATGTACCGACTAAACGTATAAAACGGTGCAGGTACCATAATACTATCTACATATTAAAGTCCGGCAAAAATGAATAAAACCCATCGACCGTCTGCAAGTTGCAAAAAGTCGTTAAATTGTTTTGGTTTTTATTTTGTACTCACCTGGTCAGACCCCAGAAGAAACTCTGTAAGTTAATGGGCACGGGCTGTTCGTCGGCGGCCGTCGGATCGTTCCAATTTAACGGATTGTTATCCATTGGTTTATTTATTTTTTTCAAATTTTCTATACTATCGTCCAGAGACGATTATCGTTATAATGTTTACTATAATAATTATTACTCGTATTTTTATAATAACGGTTGTTAATATTGTTGTTACGAGGTGTTAATTGACGGAATTCGAAAGGAATAATAGGCACTACTACGATTATTGCAACTTACTGCAGATGCAGTAATCAACCGGCGACCGGCGACCGGTTACCGGTACCGCGGTCGTTGTCGTACCGTAGTCGCGTCGTGCTTCGACTCGCCGTACGCGCATAATTATTAATTAGGATTCACGACGATTGGGTGTTTTACTAGTGTCTTTGGCGAAACGGACGTTAAACGAACGTCCGACAACGAAATGTCGTCGCGTCGAAAATCTACCTGCGAGACAACATTTTTTATGAACCATATACCCAAATAATTATTATGAACGTAAACGTATAAATGTTCATTGTTGTTGTTGCGTTTATTCGTTTTTGGTTTTAAAACAAATTTTCCCCTCTTACCCGCGTATTTTACAGGCCGACGACAAATATTGACATAAAAAAAAAAAAAAAAAAAATTGATAATAATAATAATAATAATAATAACAATAATAAAATAATAAAAATAGGATAATATTCGCACTTTCCGTCGCCTATCGGAGCGGCGGCATCGCGGTTTATATCGGCGGCGGCGTCGACAGCGGCGGCGATCAATAACCGTAGAGTGGAACCGTACCGTTGGAACGACTGGATCCGCCGCCGTCCCGTTGCGTTTTGCCGCTCGCGTACGACGTGTCGGCGACAAGGAGTCGCGTCATCAGTGCGGCGGGTCGCGCGCGCGCGCTCGAGCCCTGAGCCCGGTCCCTTCACTCCACCGTCGCCAAGGAAATTGTTCATCCCGAACGGTCAAATTATCGTATGGAAAAAAAAAAAAATCCCCCGTCCCCCGTCCCTTCCACGCGGTGTAAATACCTGTATATCATGTAACGTCTCGAGACGACTGATAATGGATTCGTTTCGAATTCCCTCGGTCGACCCGGATTATTTCCACCATCTAAACACGTTTTTCCGGACAAAATATACCTTAAAAGAAAATAAAAAAATATATGAAATAATATTACATTATCCATCCATCAACGATCGGATTGTTTTGTTTTTTTTTTTTTTTTTATTCGTAGTATTACAGGTATAATGTTGGTAAGTCGATTTTTCGAAAAATTGTCGTCATTCGAATAACACGATAATATAATATACTGTACGCGATAATGTGTCGGCGGCGATGCGGTGTTTAGGCACTGAACAATGTGGTCCGTATAGGCCGAATTCTCGCACAAACATTGATTTTTTTTTTTTTTTTTTTTTTTTTGTTTAGGAACGATGAGCGAGACAATGTACTTCAGTAGGTATATACACCCGTTTTCAAATAAAACGTATTAATTATTACGCGTTTAATTTAATATTTTGGAATCGAAACGGTATATACGATGTAGGTGTAGATATTATTATCTTTGTATCCAAACGACCGCGGCCGTCAGTCGATGGATATATTTTTATATGTGAATCGGCCCTGCGATCGAATTTTTCGCCTTTGAAAATCTGCCATTCGATCTGCTCATCTCGTCATCTATATTACCTATACAAAATAATACCAATCATATAAACAAGAAGTAATATAATAATTTATATAGGCCATATATAGCTTGGCCTAATTTTCGAAAGCGGGTCATTAGGGAGAAGGGGTCTTCACTGCATTTTTTTTTTTTTTTTTTTTTTCATAGAATATAATATTATCGTTTGTAATACACATTTTTCATTATTTTTATTTTTTTTTTTTCATTCACAATAATTACTATAGTCGCAGAAAAAAAAAATGTAAAAACGATTCGGTAGGATTGAATTTTTAACCCCATCCCATCCCCTATAGAATATGGCCTTGATTGCTCGTCTTCACGTGATGTAAATAACTTTACTATAACAAACACATCGATGCCACTACTCGTAAACAGCTAGTACGTGATGACACATTTCACTATACGCGTAATAGTCGCGTGTCAACCCCCTCCCCACCTCCCAACATCACAGCCGCGAGCAACGTCGTATGTAACATTATCACGACCGTCCCGGGCCTCGTATACACGGCACGTCATACACCGCCATTTTCCCGTAAGGTACCGACGGTATCCTGTAATCCGACCACATATTATCATCTATATCAAAACAACACTCCGGTTATTATATATTGTGTTATATTAGATCGCATATAGCTATTCGAAGATTGAAATATTTCACTAGACATTTTAGATACAGCCTATATTTACCCGTATTTATTTCTGTACACAACTCGTCACTTTTCAAACTTGGCATAATATCTGGACAACAAGAAAACTAAGGCGAATCACCCTGGCACAACAATATTTTAACCGTACTATAATTTCTATCCACTCGTAGGTAGGTACTTACCACAAATTACAGAATTTTCCCTTCTGGGGTGCCAGGGAAACGTTTCCCCAGCACCACTTTTTTACCGGGTAGACTTTTTCATATTTTCTTTCACCATCAATTGTACCATAATTTTTCCCAATTTTTTCTACAAATTTCAAAATTTTTACCGTAAAATTTTCTGGAGAAAAACCTATAACTAGTACAGTGCAGGCATAGTACTCGGGGAAAGGAATCTCAAACATTTTCCCTAGTCTCAAGACTCAACATAAAGTCGGACAATTTTCAAAATATTAATATTTTCATTCATAATTATAATATTACATAATATGTTGTTAAATATATTAGGTACCTATATTTTGAAAATGATCAATAAATTTTCCAATTTCATAATTGAAAATTTTTTTTCAGCAAAAATGCACACCTTTTAAAAAAAGCATCTTGTAAATCGATTTGTTTTAAGTTAGCAAATCTGTGAAATGTTGCTCTAACTTAAAAAAAAAAAATTTGAAATTATATAACGGTTATTTTATTTATTTATTTTTTTTTTTGTGTTGAGTTACTTGTAGAATTATTTATATATATATATATATAAATAAATACCCAGTTTCTACAAAATAATTTGTTTTTATTTAACAAATACGTATTTCGAAAAC